>JAXBDA010009472.1:0-12479 GCA_036023075.1 Gaultheria prostrata
AGGGTTGCGTAAAAGCAAATAACAATAAAAGATTTAATAAACAAGTTTAAAGAAATACTATAAAGGGACTAAAATTAGATAGAAAGATTTTAAATAAAAAATTAGAGAGGTGAAAACAAGTAGAAAAAGTTTATATATTAAAAGTTGTAGAACTTTATATTGAAAAGGAAGTTGGTGTGGTGGAAGGGTCATGTGTTGCTACAGGGGAGGTCGCTGGTTCGATTTCCAGCGGAAGTAGAGGTGTTAGGTAATGAACAAATATTTTTTTCGCTTCAGGGGTTTTAGGCGAGGAAAAAATTCCTCGCCAATTAGGCTGAATAGGCGAGGAAATCCTCGCCAATTGCTCCGCATAGGCGAGGAAAAATAAATTTCGTCGCCAGTTGTTCCGAATAGGCGAGGAAAATATCATTTCGTCGGCAATTGGTCAGAATAGGAGAGGAAATATTTCCTCGCCAATTGGCAAAATAGGAGTGGAAATATATTTTTCCTCGCTAAGATTCCTTCTGCGACGACCATTAGTCGAGGAAAACGGGTGACGAATTTTTTCCTCGTCAATTCGTTTGGCGAGGAAATTTGATGTTTTAGAGATGAAACTGATTTGTCGCGATACGTGAATTTTGTTGTAGTGGTTATAGGCCATATTAGATAGCAAGAAGTGGACAAGTAATTTTTCACGGTTTTGGGCTTTCCACCACGTATTTTCGTGGGGTTCATACACATAGTATTGAACCACACAAAAATGTGTGGTAGAGATAAAGGAGTTGGAATACCACGTGACGGTTTTTCAAAACCAGGAAATTATTTTTCGAAGTGGACACAATGATGATATTTCAATACATCAAATTGAATTATGAGGGCCAAATTTTTTTCAATTGTCAAGTGACATGAAAAAATAACAAACCCTAAACAAATACCTTGTTGTGATTCGATCTTGTGGAAAGGTGAAAGATAGAGAGAGTGGAGAGCTTTAGGGTTTTTTCCTTCCCCCTTTTCCTCACCCAGCCGCCCCCATTTCCCCTTCTTCCCCTCTCCTTTTTCCCCTTCTTCTTCCCTTCCTTCCTCCCTTCCCCTCAGTCACCCTAAGCTCTTACTTTATCTCGTCTCTCCTCTCACCATCTCTTGTGCTTTTGGGTTGAGATCTATTCTCCCCTTCATTTTTGTGATGCACATCACCATTCTTGGGGTCCGGCTTCCATGGCTTTCTTTGAAGGCAACGGCAGATAGGTTTGGCAGCAGCGGAGCAACGGTGGCGACGACAGTAGGTAAGACCCCGCCGGCGGTGGAAGTTTGATGCAGATCTCTCTTCTCTGGAACCCGGTCTTGGATGGACTCGGGTTGATTGTTGCGTTGCTGTTATTCGATTTTGGTTGTATGTTGTATGTTCCTTGTATTTCCGTTTCCTTGTATTTCAGATTTCCGATGTACCAAAAAAAAGAAAGATAGAAAAAATAACCCTAGGTTTTATTTCCCCTAAAGGTTAGGCTTGACGGACGACATTAAGGTTGAGTTTCTACTATGCTATTTTCGGCATTTTCTCACAAGTCATTCTTCTTACCTACGTCACAAAAATATAGTACTTTCGAGAAGAAAAAAAATCCACCACAAAAGGAAACATATTATTTTTAGTGGAAACTCTGCCTAGCTTGTTTGATTCCCTGGATAAACGGATGAGATGTTCTAGAGTATGGGTGGGATATGAAATATATAGAGACATATTCTCCTATATATAGGAATCGTGGAGAGAAAAGAAATCAAATGTTTATATTGGTTGGGACTATGACATGCATTAATCTACATAAGGGCAAAATAATAATAGCAAAACAATAAATTTGTTGCCGATAAAAAAAAATAATGGCATTACAATCCTATGAGTAGCTCTTGACGGAGTAGATATGAGGTTTTTCCTTTTTGTTCGACTGGATTTCCGTCGAAGCTTATGGTAAGGTTTGTTTTGCCCGGAAAAGGTTTGCCTGGTTTGGCTTATAAGTCATTGGGCTAAGTTCCCACCATCGTGGTTGCTTAGTTCACTTTCTAGGGACGAGTCTACTTGATGTATTTTGATTGAGATTAATAATATCATCTATTATAATTTTGGGAAGGAAAAAAAAAAACAGAACAGACTTTTGGAGCCCACAACATCGTATGTCAACTCCCACCCTTAAATCTCCAGAACAAAAGACATAGTATGATAATTATTTCCAATTTATTGGAAAATAATTTTCTATCTATCTAATCCAATATTTCAGAGTACAAAATAGTTGATAATTCTTTAGCGCCTACATTGGCCACATTTTTGAAGTAGAAGTTGTAACGACCCGTAATTTCGACCAATTTACATTTCAATATTTAATTTAAATAGAATAAATTTCTTATTTTATTTTCTATTTTATTTATTTAATTATTTTTGTTTGATAATTAATTAATTTTTCTTTAGTTATTTATTTCGCGCGGGTTAGTCGCATGACTACGTGTGCGTGTCGAGGGCTACCCGTTTCACCACCCGGAGCCCCGAGCTATCTTCCAACCACCCGATTCAATGCCCAAGTACAAACGTAGTTAAAACCTTTCCACTTGCCAAGCCAACTACCTTAGTACTTAGACCAACTTGGCACACTTGGTTAAAAGAAGTACCAAGTGGGAGAGAGAGAGAGAGAGAGAGAGCCGTGGGAGAGGGAGAGAGAGAGAGAGAGGGAGCCGGTTGAGAGGAGGGAGAAGGGGGAAGTAATTGCTTCCCCATGTTGCTACATTTTGCATGTGCCAAATTAGGCACATGTTAACCTAAAAACCTACACCTAAAACTTACCCAAGTTGGGAGAAATGAATCTTCCCATTTATGGGAGATTCCTACCTATTTTTGCTAGACCTAAAAATAGCCATGTGTGTACCCTTTGTTACTTAGTCAATAAGTAGTAAAATTAGTGTACCAAAAACTCCCAAAATTCTAAGGTGGCCATGCAAATTTCTACACAACCAAGGGTGACTAACCTAGTGAGGTATTTCCTAGCACATGCTTGTATTTAAAACCCCAACCCTTAGCCTTGTACAACCTACCCAATTAGCCAACATGGTTCATGTACCACAAAGTTCTATGAACCAACATTTGTACTTCCCTCATAAATGAAGGAAGTTGGTCCATTGAATGGCACATGGGGGAGCTCCCATGGCCGGCCATTAGAGAGGGAGTGAGAGCCCTCACTTCACCTATAAATACCCCCCATACTTGCCTTGTATTCTCACACCAAAACTCACCTCACTTGCCACCTTTGTAGTATTTTTCCTTGTTCTTGCTTGTTCATCCTAGTTCTTCCAAAACCCATCCAAAACCACCCATAGCCACCACTCTCGACCGCCCTCCAATCCAAAATTAAGAAGAGAGTAGAAAGAAAGGTGTTCGTTTCGCCGGAAAAATCAACCTAGCTTTATTCGGCCCCGATAAATTTCGGAAAATTGTAAGTTATCTTACTTACACCCTATCTTAGTTTTTCTAGACTAGAAATAATTTTTATGTAGTTGATTTGATCTTCTCGTAGTCGAAATAATTTTTCCATAATCGTTTATAAGTCGGTTCGGAAGAAAGTTTACTAATTTTTACGCTTATGGCAAAATGTAAAATGGTGGCGTAGGAAAAATTTACTTTTCAACACACGTAGTCGTTATAATGCCCGCATTGAGATTGTGTTCCAAAAATCACGTAGTCATAATGTCCGGAAGATTTTTGAAAAGTGATCGTTACCTCGCATGCACAAAAAATTGACTTTTGAGAATGCGCCGATATAATGCCCGACGAGTTTTGAGATGAAAAATATATTTTCAACGATACGAGATATTCTAAAAAAAAATATATATATTTTTATCAAATGATTTGACTCACTGGAGATGATGAGATAGCCCAAGGCTAACACCCTTGAAAGTCTGACAAAAAGATAAGCTTCGCGCTGTCTAAGAAAGGGATGGGTGATATTAACTGGATATTCCGACCCCCCGGCCTGAGACTTTCCTGGTTATCTCGTTATCAAAAGTAGTCGCCCGAAAATGGTTTTGCCTTAAAGTGACACGTTTCCCGAGGAAGGAATTTTTCACGAAAAGGGTTTGAAAAGACATGTTGCACGAACACGAATTGATACGATAACGACATGACCTGATTTTTGAGAAATGATTTCCGAAATGATGATAAGAGGTGAAAATGATAAACGGAAAAGATGACGGATAGTGAACGGACCTCATAAACAGACTGTGTTAAGTACAGTGATATGAGACAGCCGGGATTGGAATGATGCGGTAACGCAGCGAGAATGCCAACCCCAATCCGCGGAGAGGATGTGGAGGTTAGGGTTAAGCGTGCGTAACACTAGTGGACGGACCTTATGAACAGACTGCTTTAAGTACAGTGACATAAGACGGCCGGGACTATGTCCAGTGAGACGCGGGATGGACGGACCTTACAAACAGACTGCTTTAAATACAGTGATGTAAGACGGCCGGGATCTCGAGCGGAGAGGCTGGGACTCGTCAGTTGAAACGAGACGGAAACGAGCCCAGTAACTTTCGAGCGATGGGAGATGTTATTGATGGTTGTGGATATGAAATTTGAAGAAGAATACTGTTTGGAAAATAATACGAGATACTGACGAATATGAAATTTGAAGAAGAATACCGTTTTGAAAAAATGATACGAGACACTGATTTGACACTGTCGTTGACTTTACGGCACTGGCACTATTGATACACGAAACAACACTATTACACGCACTCTGATTTCAGTACTCTGTTTTACCGCTACGCTTGAAATTATGCTTTATTGGATTTGAAATCATGATTTACTGAATGTGAATAAATTACTATTTTCCCTGCTCATATATTGTTCTAGAATTGCTAGAATAGGGTTTGGGTAGGGTAATTTGCTGAGCTTATCGCTCACGGTGTTACTTTGTGTAACCCTGGCATAATACTATGATGTTGCTTGTCAACTCGGACGTATTATGCTAGATTGCCAGTATAACCAGGAAGGATATTACGACCAGGAGCAGTATGGAGAAGCTGCCGACTTGGGGACAGACCCGGCAGAGGTCTGAGAGATGCCGTAGACCCGACCCAGTATTTGATAAAGTAATAATTCGGGATTTTATTAAAAGAAATTGTAATATTTATTCAGACTCTACTGTTCTAATATAATTATTAACGCTCCCAAAATTAGGGGCGTTACAGAAGTGATCAAGAAAATCAATGTAACCGATAAACCGATCCGATCCAAACTGAACCACTATTTGGTCAGTTTCACGGTTCGTTGGTCTGGTTATAGTTCTGAAAAAATAAGAACCGTTAATTTTGATTCAGTTATTGGTTCTCAATTAAAGACACCACACGTAGAACTGAATAGGACCGTAATTGTATATCTTGATTAGGTAAGTTATTCTTTTGTGTCTATGTATTAAGAGAAGAAATTTCTTGAGAGAATTAAATAGCCATCTTGTATAGGAATCCTACCGTAGTCTCCATTCTAATAAATTTGAATACTTATGTTCTCATCCTCAAATTAGTTAAATGACCCAAAATGCCCTTATTTACTCAAAGCTCATTTTCCTAAAAAATAAAATAAACCAGTATTTCCTTTTTGAATGGGATTCTCCTAATTACCAGGATTGGGGATTCCTATTTGAATGGGATTCAATTCCTCTTTTATAGTTCATCACCATAAACGTATGTGATTGAGATTTCAAATAAGGAAGAGGGGTTCCTGGTGAGCGGCATCTGGAGAGTGTCTCTAGGGAGTGCATTCGAGCCGTCCAAAAGTGTTTTGGACAGCCCAGATTTTTTCGGACTCTTTCATGGAAAAATCTGGCCGTCGATTGCCGAAATGGACGGCCCGAATGCGCTCACCAGCACCCCGGGTACTTCAAGTATTCAAATCTTAAGCAACTCTATAACCCACATGCAAGTTCTTTCACGGTTCGATCCCGAATTTGTAAAGAATAATGGATTTCTATGTTTGTCGACATCTATTGTACTTAAAGTTAAAAATTTATCATGTTTACTGATCTAATTTAGACATCACGCGATATGCAATTAATTTACCAAGTTCATCTGTATCTTTATCTTGTTTATTAATTTATCATGTACGTTAATTCTCCATGTTTGTCGACAGTTTCCTGTAACTAATACCTTTTTGTTTCTTGTTTGGCAAATGATTTTCATGATACATTTCTGCAAATATTCTATAATTTTTTTAGTTCATCATATATTCATGAAATTTGTGACTATTTCTGCCCAAATTACATATACTAATACACCTCCCATTTCATGATTTTCTTTCCGCAAATCATACATGAAATCAACATTCACCAACACAACGACAAAAATTCAAGCAAACACTACATGCCAAAATACCCTGAAATTATATAACATTTTTTTGCAAATATTCCGTGATATTATTATATCAAATTCATGAAATTTCTGACTATTTATGCCAACTTATACAAATAAGCCATGAAACATCATGGTATTTTGTAGTGGGCCGAAATATAACGGTCACATGGGTCAAGGCTAGTTCGAATCAGAGGCCCATATACAAAGTAGAACTAATCAGCCCATCCCTTGAGAAGTAGTGGGCCGAGTCATCATCCATACTAAGACTGTTTCTAGCCGGCAAGGACCTCTATCTTGGCCGAGCCAACAATGATCCGCATGAGTCATCTGAGCTGGGTATACCCGAAATGACTCGCGAGGAATGCGGAAGGCAGTTTGTATCATATGTTATGGATGATGTTATCCGAGACGGTTACTACTCGTGCAGCTCGTGACGAGCCATGTGCACGTAACAACTTTCCCTCTTATGTCATTGTGACGGTAGCCGAGCGGTTATGACGCGGGTCACTTTATGACTTGCAGCATGCACATGCAGCCCTAACAGATTTAGCTCGTGACGTGTCATGACGTCATCCGAGCTGAAATGACTGATCTGTCCTTGAGGTTAGAGCCCAAGTCAAGGTGGCCTATATAAGCAAGGAGAAGGAACTGTAGAAGGTACACAATACTCTACCTACTCTCTATTTCCTACTGTACTTCTCTCTCAGTCTCTGACTAAACAGTCGGTGTGCCTTCCCTGGCTAACTTGCGGCCAGGTTGGGTACTACATGTGCAGGAGTACCTAGAGAGCTGCATACAACCAGCCCGGTGGAAAAGAGTCGATCAAAAGGGTTCATTTGAAAACCGAACACCACAAAACCTATATTCCAAATGCCATCAAAAGTTAGTAACGAAATTTTCCTTGTCATCCATACCCAAATTTATCAGATTCGAACCCACGTCGTTCGCTCTGGCGATGCACTGGAGAGCCGATTTAGATCGTTGGGATGTGAAGCACTAATGGAACCCACCGATAATGGAACCCACCATTCAGATCATCGGAACCTAACCAAAAGCGGTCCGATAGTGCGGCTTATGCCTGGACAAGTACTTGTACACAATATAGATTTTGGTTCTCACTTTTCTAGAACCATTCGGAATTAGTCCAGTTACTGATCGAATTTCTGAAGAACCACACTAATGCGGACTGTGTACACCCCTACATGAAGCAGATTCGATTTTCAAATATTAGAGAATCAGAAAGTATCAAAATAATAAATCCTCCATACAGTTACAGCTACCTATCTTGTACGTATCTTTATTCTTTAGTAGCTTCTAAACGATTTTAATGTTTTGATTTGCTTAGTTTTTGTCTTACCAGAACAATTAAACGTTACACCAACAACAAATCAATGCCCAACTACTGTAACTAAACTAGGCGTTTAACGTAATTCGTCATCAACGAGGAGAGATAAAAAGAAAGAAGTTGGATACCTTCGTTGTCGATTTTTCCAAACAAAACAGAAAAAATGACTACCTAACTACATGGATATCCAATGGTCTCGGCTCGGCTTTCGATAAAATTCTTAAATTTAATTTCAACGCGTTATTACCGCATAATTCATTTATTTTTTCCTAGGTTATCCACCCAACTACCCAAGATATATAGACGTCCAGCTAGAAAATTGGATCCTCTATTGTCACGACATGCTTGACCACATAATGTGCTACAACATGCTGGCTACACAATCTCGGGACACATTGGAAAGTATATACCAAAAGGAAAAGAGAAACCATTCACATTCGCGTCGCAACACGCTATCCAATTTCAGATTTTTTAACATGTTTTTCCTAAGATTAATATTTTGGTTAAAATGTTTTGTAGAGAGTAATTAAATATGCTGAAAAAAAGTTGGTTGTAACACATTAAATTGAAATGTGTGACAAATACTACACAGTAAATGAATCTTCCTCAATGTGACAGTTAGCATCAGCAGTCACGACTAGATAGTACTACACCCACACATTATTTCACAGCTTGCATGATTATTAAAAACAAAGGGTACACATGGTAAATAATTACAAAAGTATAAAGGCTTCTAATAATTTTTTGAATGCAGTTATTTAAATTTTGTCATGTACTTTAAAATTGTATGAAAATAAGTACTATTTAATCATACTGAAAAATAAAATTTAGAGTTTATTTATAGAAAAGATAGTGAAAAAATTATTTTTTCAATTTTATCATCGTATAACAAGCTATCGATCTTCTAGACAATGAATTGTATGTTCGTGACTACACATTAGGAGACTGGATAGTCAGCGTTTCTGGCGTTCGTCAATCATCGAAAGGAAAAACCGAATTCCACTTTCAAAATATAGACCCAAAAGAAGATCTTTTGAAGACAATATATATACTGTTTGCATCGTCTTTAAGGAATTCTATCTCCAATCAACGATTCCTTTATTAGGGTATGTACGTAGCATCAACGTATAACTCTGCATCCTACGACGACATAGCTGCCTTCTTTCCTAACTCCACAATTTATTTAACTAAAATGCGAAAAATTCGAATACCGTCATATGACTCGTATCAGAAATTTGAAGAAGTTGGAATCCTAGCCCGAATGAACACTTGTTTTCGATGTATTATCCTATGCTGATTTAGCTCATATATTTCAAATCCATTTTTTGATAGAGTTTAATATCTGTGCGTCTTTATAAGAACTACAATTTTAAAACTATTGCATAAACTTGGACATAAAAAAATTCTTTCAAAAACTACCTAACCCCACATTAAAATGCATAAAAAACACTACACCGTGTAGTGTTCATTCTGAGCCGTCCAAAAATATTTTTAATGATCTAGATTTCAAATGCTATCTTACATATAGAATACTTATCTTACATGTATAATAATCTACATCATTAATTACCGACCGAACGACCCAAATTAAGCACTACATGATGTAGTTCCCAAAGGCACTATAGGGACCAGTTCCCACCCCGCTTTAGTTGAAAGTATCAGGGATGTACAAAGTTTCTATAAACTCATAGGTCACACTATCATTCCTCTCAATGCCTGCCCTGGTATATATATGCCCCCACAAACCCTTTTCCACTCACCACTTCTCTCCATCTCTCTCTCTCTCTCAAACTCATCATCATCCTTCCTATACTTCTGACTTCTGCAAAAACACTCAAACTCTCTTTTATAAATCTTCTTCGTCTTCATTTAAGTTTTTGAAGATTTTCAATCTACCCTTCAGACTCTCAGAGTATAGGTTTTCCAAGATCAAGATCTCATGGATAAAATCCGGCTCGGCTCGCAAACGTCGAAAAACCATACGATTTCTCATCTAATGTCTCTCTTTCTCTCTCTCCAAATATTTAATTTTTTTACTTTATCGATCTTCGATTTTTTTTCTTCTGTGTAATCAACAGAAAACTTTGATTTTAAAAAGGGTTTGGAGATTTTTTTTTTCTTTTTTTAACTTTTGTGTACTGTTTTAGGGTTCCATTGGGTCATTGGACTCGTTATCTACCTTTTTATTTTGCCGCTGGTGACATGCCACGTCAACCCATGCTCCTGGTCATGATTTTCAAGACCTCTAATTATTTTCCTTCTTCTATAATTTCATCTATCTTTTTTTTTTTATAAGGTTATTTTTTTTTAAAATTTTTTTATCAAACTCTTCCCATGCCACTACTCTACCGTCCCAAAGGAAGCTTATTTTTTCTTCCAATCATGCATGGATAGATTGATGAAAACGAGTCGTTGTTTGCAGGCGCGGCATCATCAAGATTCACATGTAAAATACATCAACGATAACTCTATTTGTTGTCGGGTGTTTTTGACGATGAGAATCTTGATGATGCTGCATCGGCAACCAAACGACTATATTCACACTCGGGAAGCTAAGACCTAAATGTTTCCAGACCTTAATTTTCATCCACACAAGGTGAATTCTTTGTCGACTTTAATTTTTCTCTGTCTTTTTGCTATAATATGGTATGTTACTGATGTTCTTGTTTTTCCATAACACATGTCAAAGGATTTCTGTGATTGATCTCCGGTGGTTTTACTGTTTGATTTGCAATGATAAGTAAAAGAAGCTATAAGTGAAAGAAAATATTACCAGTAATTGCACCACTGATGGATTTCTAGCTAGGTTCCATTATTATTTTTCTCATTTGTTCCATTATCTGTTTGGCGAATTCATTTAACATGATTGGATTAGTAAAGAGTAGGGTGCCCAACGGGTCAACCGAACCAAACTGTCCAAACCAAACCTTCCGTGAACCCACCCGAGATATGGTACGGATGGATACAGATCCTAATATATGAATTTTGGCGGATTGAATTGGTTTCAGTTTGGATGGCTTGGGCAGTTTTCTTATATAAAAGGAGCCCAAACCGCAACCGAACCGGACAATACTCACGGACGGGTACGGATAGAAAAAATGACAAACAAAGGTGAACGGTTAGGTTTCAAAACCAATCCGAACCACCCAAAGCCGCCTGCTGGACAGCCCTACAAAAGATAAGTACGGATTTGTGATTTTTTTCTTTTGATTTGTTTTATATAATGTACTTACAAATGCAATAGAACAGACGCATCTAAAAACTGCCATAAAAAAAGATATATATAAAATTCTCTTATGCATGTGCTATCAATTCTTTTAAGGTCAGTCCATACAGAGCTTTACTTTCCTACTTTAATTGAGCTCCTCACAACAGTCGCTAGTGGGCGGTAGGATGAGCGGCGTGAGCCACAAGGATTAATTGAATTATGTGTAAGTTAATCCGGACACATGAGTTATCAAAAAACATATGCAAATAGGTCCAACATGTGATACCAGTTCATGTGTGTTGGGAGGTTTAGCAAATGCAAAACTCAAGAAGATTAGAGCCTGTTTTTATACTGTCATGTGGACCATTTGGACATCCAGAAATAAGAAGGTATTTCGTAATGAAGCAGTGGAGGTGGAGGAGGTTATTGACTTATCAAAGTCAAGGATGGCTATTTGGGTCAAAGGAAGATATGGTATAAATGACTACTCCGTGGAAGATTTTAAAAGATGCCTTGATGGAATCAGAAAGGTGAAGATTTAAAGGGAGTGCAGTCCTGGGTGGGTATTTATTATTTGCTGTTTGGTGGTGCTAGGAGTTTTCAAGGATTTCAAGAGATTGTTACTCTTTTAGGGGATGTTCTCTCTAATCTGTGGAGGTTGCTTTCAAGTTTTGTAAATCTTAACCTCTGTTGGTTTTGTTTTGTAATCTTTTCCCTTTTTTGCTTTCCTGTCAGCATTTTGCTGGGTTGGATTGCTTTTGCCCTTCCTTGCTCTGTGCTTGGTTGGGGCTTATTATCTCGATATACCCTTTGTCGAGTTCTAATATATTATCTTTTTGCCAATATAAAAAAGAAGAAGATTAGAGCTGATAAACAAATCAAGTTACTGAAATTGAAGTTTGAGTTCGGATGGGACTTTGCTTGCATTCAGAATGTCGAACTCTAACATTGGTTCATTAACTCATGACATATCTGCTCAAGTATTTGTTATAATGGTAACTACCAGCTAGTATTTGTTCAATTATTTTTTTTTGATCGGTAAAAGAAATAGATAATATTAATATGGGAAAGGAAATACAAGGAACCAACAAAAAGTCAGGTTGATAAGAAATCAACCCAAACACAAGAAAGCACAATGGTCAACATGACCCAAAGGTAGAAGAAGATGAAACTGAAAAAGAAGATGAAACTGAAAAATACAGAGGTAATTCTTCCCATCACTAACAATCCTTCCAACCAAAACCTGATCGAGCCAATTCTGCACCCTTCGCCCGATTAATACAGAGATGATTTGGCTAATTTCAGCATTCTAATTCCTTTCAAACATCTCTTTATATCCTCCACCGAGTAATCTTGAATGTTGAAGCAAACTTTAGTCCATAAAGCCACTTTGGTTTTGATATAGTCCACCAATTCAGCAACATCACCTGATTGAGCATTGCTTGACCGATTTCGTGTGGCAAAATTAAGGACGTCCCAAGCGTAGGACTTAGGGACCGGTGTAGCACTTTACCGGTAAGACCGGGTATATCGAATCCACAGGGAAGGTGTGAACGTGTGCGA
>JAXBDA010009473.1:0-12478 GCA_036023075.1 Gaultheria prostrata
ACTCTATAAATACCCCCCTCCATTCTCTCATGACTCCTCTTAGCCTCTCTCACTCACCTACTGCCTCTCTCACTACTCTCCTTCACTTCCAGCATCTAAACTACTCTCCTCTCACTCTCTTACACTCATAATTCGTTCATCCTCTTCCACCTTACCAAAAACCCACCTAAATCACACCAAAAATCCATCTATAAGCTTTGATTATCACCCTTCAACCAAAATCAATCCAAAGTCTTGTTGAAAACACCATAAAACAACTGTCCTTGGTCTACTAATCCACCTTCAAGCTTCAAACCAACAAAAACATCAAGTTCAAGCCTTGATCAAGTCCAAAAGGTAGAAAATCAAGCAATCCATCCAAGTTTTGGCCTCTCTGAGGAAGACCAGTAGGTTCACACAAGTTCTTTGTACTTGTTGTGAGCCTACAAGGTCATAAAAATCAAGAAAAATATTTTCAAAATTTCCAGTTTTACGGGGGTTGAGCGCCCAAGGTGACCCTGGGCGCCTAAGGTCCCCTTGAGTGCTCAAGCTTGCACTAGAAAGCCAGTTTGGTATTTCTGACATAACTTTTTACACCGAACTCCGTTTTTGACGAGTTATATATCAAAACGTAGATAATTGGAAGAGCTACAACTCTCTAGTTTTATGATCTTCCAAATTCTGCTTTTACAGTGCCCAAAATATGCATACTAGTTTCTGGTAGTTTGGTTTTCTTTCAAAATAATGTCTTGAAGTTGTACTTTCCATTTTTATTGTGATTATTGTTTGTATTATCGCATCATATACTGTACACTTCACACGAACATCAAGAATCAGTCTCCATAAGTCATCATTACTATTTTGTTCATTTTTCTGTTTTATCGTTATTATTATGCTATTTCATCTCATTACCGAAATGTGTGTGTGTTGTTAAGTACTTATGTTAGCTTATCTCACCTCTCTCAAGCTCTCATCTCACCTTTTATTTTATTTTTATGAATAATCAAAGAAACAAAGTTAATAAAGTTTGTTTATTGTTCATGGATCATACCTTTCATTCTTCTTCTACTGTTGAAAATCATTATTCAAGTGTCATTTGGTGAAGAGGTTATGAATACATGAATAATAAAACAAAAAGAGATTGGAAGAAAGTGAGAACCAGGGATCACCTTGGGCGCCCAACCTCACCTTGGGCGCCCTACCTCACCTTGGGCGCTCAAGGTGGTTTCTGGGCAGTGTATATATTCCATTCATTTTGTCATAATTATTGCTATTTCAAGTGTGTATGAGTCCATCTCAGTTGCTTATCAATCTCTTGTCAGTTCCTCTTCTCTCTCAACTCCAACTCAATCTCATCTACGGATTTTTCTCAAAGCTAAACCTTCAAAAATCCATGGTTTTGTTTGATAATCACTTTTGAATGCCTTGTTGAGATTCTGTTATAGAATTATGAGTTGAAAATCAGTTTTGAAGATATTTATGATCAAAGCAAGGCATTCTTCAAACCAGAAAATAAGAGTTAAACTGTTGAGTTTGGGAGACCTTGGGCGCCCAACCTCACCTTGAGCGCCCAACCTCTGTTCTGTCAACAGATTGGTTAGCAGCTGCTGCATCTTTCATCGCTTTCATTGTTCATTCTAATCTTATCTTCTGTTTTCATCTCATTCTGTTCATCCATAATCTTGTTTATAATCATATGTTATCATCATCATTTCATTGTAAATTACACGCGCACATAAACACCGCAATCTCTTATATTGTATTTTATCCCGTGTACGTGCTTCACATCTTGTTTATATGTTCAAAATCAAGTTTTAAACATTTTCCATATCCCACAAATTGTCTAGTAAAGACCGGTTCACGGACCGGGTGAGGGGGGTGCATTAAAACCCTTCCCCTCTCGTAACCAAACCCCCGAGCCCGGAAATAAAAGGTTTTCGCATGACCGGTAAAACCATTTTTCCAAAACCATTGGGCATAACGAGTCACTCTTTTTGGTTTCTCGGGTTCATTCCTTAAACCCGGGTGGCGACTCCAAAAATCACTTTTCAAATCAAAAACAGAAACGCCATCGCGTGGGCGGCCGGCCGTTGGGTGTCCACAGATACCCAATCCCTTCCCCATTGTCGGCTTAAGCTTCGTGGCAAGTATTGCTTTTGGTTCGTCTCCTCACGTACGGTAAAATCTTGTCTTCTTGTTTACCGTTTAATCTTATTTTTTTCCACGCAAATAATCTCTCTCTTTTCACAGAAATATATTCCAAGGACTCAACCGTTCCACCACCTTCAGTTATCTTCCGTTCGTAGTGCGCTATTAACTTCGGACGAAAGGTAGGACATTAAACTCTCTTTTAACTTAGGTTTACTGCTTACGTGTTTATCTATGTATTTATAACAATTGTAAGGATATGAATGATATGAAGAATCAGAAAATATAATGGGAGTTGAATCGTTAAGGTAACGAAGGCGTAAACGAGATCGAAATAGCAAAAAAAGTACGTCGGGCACACTACTTTCTGTTCGGCAGTTCTGGATATTTTCCAAACCTATTCAGTGAAAACTTATAACAGTAGAGTTGTAGATCTCGAAATATTAAGCAACTTTCATATAGAACTCGTTCCAATCCGAGCTTCAAGGATTTACTACGATTTTTCGAAGTTATCTGTTCAGTGCAGTTTCGAGACAGATTTACTGTCCAGCCTTAAAATCCCTTTTTACATCATTTAATGTTAAAACTAGACTTCGTGTGAAACATAAAGTTTGTTCCAAATTTGATTATCTACTGCCCTGTCAAATTTCGTGATTTATGGAGTTAATTTACTATTTTTAGTAAACTGAAATTGGTAAGTCAATTTATGTGGGAAATATTGGCTCTGTGTATGGTGCTTTTTATTTTTTTTAAACTATTGGACTTATGTGGTTGTTGGGCCCATGTGAAGCATAAACTTGAATTCTATTATGTTGAATTTTATGATTGGAAGCATGCGAGTAAGTGATAATAAATGTAGCTATCAACGGAAATTGTGGGTTGGGACGTCTATCGGTATGGGTCTTGAGCCAAGTGCAATATATGCCCAGAGGTTTAAAGCCGTGAGGTGGGCTTGGTGTATGGGGGAAAAAAACCCTAACGTATTGGGATATATATTGTGGATGAGAATCGATGCCGATATCGGGGTGTTTGGTTAAAAATTGAAACCGTGGAGTATGTTCAAGTATTGTACGTGGTAATACCTTACACATGAGTTGATGTGTAGTGATGACTCACTGGGAAAAATTGAGAAAGAGATTGCTAGAAGATTTAAACGGTGAACAGTAACCGTTCTGTTTTAAAATTTATTGCTCTAATTCTATTATTTATTGCTCATTGAATTTACTGTGATATTATATGTTGCATGAGTATGCTTTTGTAAAGGGTTAGTTTAGTCGTCCTACTGGGTGTAATTTTACCACTCACGGTGCTACCTTTTTGTGGCCCTGGTGTCCCCAACTCCAGATACAGTAGGAGATAAGGAGCCGATTGCTGACTTCAAAGCGATGGAGCAACAGGACAGATACGGAGTGGGGGAGCCGTGGCTATACCAGTAGTTAGTTAGTTAAATGACTCTGCCTTTTCTTTCAGTTAAATTTTAAATATTGTTTAAGTATTTTCAGACAATGATTTGAGGTTATTTTATTTCCGTTGTAATAAATTAGCTACTTTTTAATTTACTGTTGGAGAATTCATATTTTGAGATTTAATAAAGTTTTGATTTTTGAAATAAATAAATGAAATTATTTATTAACGTACCCAATTTTTGGGGCGTTACAAATTACATGACCACTTCATATTGAACATGGCCTCAATGAATGGATTAGCTGTTAGCAGTTAACTAAGAGATGGATTACACTATGTAGTTCATACTATGCAACCCAATTGTTTCATCATGAAAATAATTCAATCATAAATTTCAGTGCTTGTAATTCAAGAATGATGTTTGGGCAACTTACAATTGATCATAAATGGCTCAAGCATCAGAATGCCACCGACTCCTAGGCCCTAGCAATTACGCGACATTGCATCCAGACCAGTGGGGGAATCACCATATCGGAAAACTGTTTCCAATTTTGGCATTGTTATCAACGCTGATTTTCTATTTAGGATTCTCAATAAAAAGAAAGTATACCTAATGATGTATGAAATGCTGCTGCTAATGAAAAAATGCGCTTAACAAATGGCAATATACATGATTCACATCATTTTCAGAGTCCAACTTTTAACTTTCTTCTTCATTAGCATAAAGATCTTTTGTGCTTCATTTAGCAGTAGATAGACTGAGTCATTTTATCTCTATGATTAGACTTTACCTAGTTGCCTTTTATTTTTAACTTCAGGCATACAGGTGTAACAAGCAAATTACCCTGTATCCACTTCCCCACTATGGCTCACGCACAAGAGAAGAAGCTGCATGGACCTTGAATTTTAGCACAAAGCATCTCTCAGTTTATTTTTAACTCAAAATATAGTTCAAGGCCGGCTCTGTGTTTTTTTTAAAGTTTAAAGTATTGGTGTGGCCAACAATATCAACATCTCCGTTAATGCTGTAATACTCTGCGTCTCTCAGTGTCTCTGTGGCTCTTCTTTTACTCTCTCTTTATATAGGTAGTGGTGAAAGGAGGAATTATACAACCTGCCAATCCTCCATTCATGAACTGAGTCACCATCCATTGTCTAGAAAACAGCCAACGGGAGGCCGCCAAGCCGACACCCCTTGTGAAATTGTTATCATAACCGGGGATCAATAATATTATCACTAGAGTTCAGATTGTCTGTATCCAATTTTCTCTATTCCCTATATTTTCGGCTATTGAATTAAGTGGGAATCTCTCACCTCACGTGATTTAACGGGCAAAAATGCAAAGGAATAGAGGCCTGTAGAAGAAACTATTTTAGGTGGTGGGGTTGTCAAAAGAGTAGGCCAGAAGATTTTTCAAACACGTTGATTTTAAATTGACTTGGTTACCACGCAAATGTAGACTCCACCTACATGTCCAGCCAGCCGTCTATGTAGTCACTTAAATACTACAAAAATCTAATCAATTTTCATTGAGCAAGAAAAAAAATCCATGAATCTGCAACAACTAGCAGTGTTTTTTCCCTCGATTCCCATTTTTGACTCTGCTCTGAAAACTCTTCTTCTTCTTCTTCTTCTCCTCTTCTGAAGATAAGAAGTACTCCATCGCCGCGAATTCCAGTACTGAGATTGCAAAGGGAAAAAGGGTGAGGAAGATGATCGTGACGCGGCTGCAAGTAATGCAGCTGCACAAAAGCATTTCCGGCAACTTTAACACGTCAAAATAGCTTAAGGGAACTTTCTTGTATCACAACTAGGTTTTGATCATGGATTTCCTGCGAGATTTATCGAGGAAAAGGAAAATGATAGGGAAATCATCAATGTTCTTTTAACTTCTGCACTTTGTTATTGCTAAAATATTTGAATTACACATTTTCTTTCCTACATTTTTTGTCAATCGCTTCATAGATTCATACTCCAAACACAAGTCAACGCCCTCGCAAACATTAGATTCCAACTTAAGCTGCGACTCATCTATCGCGAGCTCAAAGACTCGTACGTTTAAATTCGCAACGTAAATTAGTTATAAGGACATACGCATGGTAACACACCTCGTAGACAATGTTTGGACCATAGATTTGTACAAGTCATCATACTCCGGGTAAGATCTCTCTTGAACAACGGTGATTGACTGGTTGTTAGTTTTAGCTATGTCGTTACCGCACAAACTTATTGAAACCGTTTGTGTGGGCAACTCATCCTAGAAGAGCAATGGAGAAAATGCTCCTTTTTGTTTCTCAGGTCCGTTCAAAACAGTACTAGGATAAGAGAAAAACAAATCTGTGACCCCTGGATTTGTAGACGAAATGGAGCACAGATTATGCTGGATTTCCAAATGTGCTCTAAAAAGGTTTTACAGTTTCTGTCACAGAACATCTAGGGTGCAGAAGAACCACTAGAGATTACTTGTATTCAAGTTCATGTTAGCCTCGTAAAAGGCTTCCATACTACTTATCTTTTAGACATTTGTCAGCAACTTAGAAATCCAGATATCAGACCACAACTGGGCTAGACCAAGGGTGTCTCTGTAAGGTTAATCATTGTGATACCTTGTTGAAAGTGGAAAATCAAACTAATGACTATGGAATTTGTCCGATCAGAGGAACAACGTATATCATAAAAACATTAGGGGAATAGGTCGGTAGCAACGACAATGTTAGCATAATCATTTTCACTTATGCAGCAGTGACAAACCTGACCAAAAAACTAATGATAGAGGACATAACACGTCTTGGGCACTTTAAAGATTTATATAATTTTACCTTATTATCTACATTTTTGAAACAAATAAGTATTGAACTGACAAATCACAGGCTGACACATACTGATATCAAGTTATCACTCCTATTCTGATGTATGTAACACAATTGCAAAATATAAACATGATGTATTTATCTCCTAACACAATCAAACCATGTATAGAGTGCATAGCTTATGTTTCGTATGATGCATAACATTTTAACAACTAAGAGATTCATCACTATGTCATGTTTCTTATCTTTGGAAAAATGACGAGTCTGTGTCCAAGTTGTGTCATATCTGTATTTGTATCCATGGTTCTTAGCTTGTCTATACAGAGGCTAATTAGAGAACTTAGTAAAGAGTCTTTGCCAACTAATGACTCAAATCTGTATATTAACTACAACTTAGTAGGTGTAATTAATTAACGTTGTATAGCACTATAAGGCTATTAAGTGAATTTGCTACAAAATGTTTGGTTGCCATTAATTACACCTTTTTAGGTACTTCGATGGCAGTAGTTAACAACGGGGCATAGTTACTTTTCCATAGAAAACCTGACTTTAATGAATATGCAATTCTATGTCAGTAATGCCTTCCTAAGCCCTCGTATTGTATCCATTAACACCTTTGCATAGCTCCTGTCACACAGAATTCATAATAGTAGACTAGTTACGACATAATAATTCCCTTGTTGAAATCATGAAATATGGTTTTCCAATGTAGTAAACTTTTCAAACTCAAACCTAAAACAAATGAAACGTTGATACATAATTAGTTGAAACTCAAAAGTTAGGGAACAGGACTATTCAAACCATAGTGACTTGAGAACAAGTGGAAAATTGAGCCCAAAGCAAACTAATGAAAAAAGTTTGAGCCCATACTTGGACAAACTTCATTACCCAGTTACTTAGTTCCAGTATTACCTAGTTACTTAAAAGTTTGAGCCCATACTTGAAAAAAGTTTGAGCCCATACTTGGACAAAGCTTACTCCCAGTATTTCTCTATTCACCTTAGTTAGGGGAAGTAATGGTAAGTAGTTTAGTTACGAGACAAAAAACTATAATGTGAAGTGGCAACACCTCATCATTTGCTCATCAATAGATGCCCATATTTCTCGTATTTCTCAGCTTAATCCTCGTATTTCTCTATTCACCTTAGTTTGGTGGAAGTAATGGTAAGTTATTAAATTACGAGACAAAAAAACTATAACATCAAAGTTGAAAGATGGATTCTTTTCTATGGCAATACGTGGTTAAATTTTTATTACTTTCATTTCCTTTTCTATTGTACAAAATGAAGGATTAGTTCCATATTAATTTTGTCACACCAAACTCCAGCAAGACTTGGGTCCACATAGATGCCCTCATAAATAGATGCCTATTTGAAATGGGCATCTATTTATGAGCAAATGATGAGGTGTTGCCACTTTGACATTATAGTTTTTTGTCTCCTAACCTAACAACTTACCATTACTTCCACCTAACTAAGGTGAATAGAGAAATACGGGGAGTAAGCTTTGTCCAAGCTTGAGCTTTGAACTAAATAAATGGGAAATTCGTCCAAGTATGAGCTCAAACTTGGACAAAGCAAATTTGGAATTTGCTATTGGGTTGTGGTAAGTACAGCCTGCTCTATGTGGACGAAATTGGAGAAATCTTACTCCCCGTATTTCTATATTCACCTTAGTTAGGTGGAAGTAATGGAAAGTAGTTAAGTTACGAGACAAAAACTATAATGACAAAGTGACAACACCTCATCATTTGCTCATAAATAGATGCCCATTTCAATTAGGCATCTATTTATGAGGGCATCTATATGGGCCCAAGTCTGGCTAGAGAGTTTGGTGTGACAAAATTAATATGGAACTAATCCTTTGTTTTGTACAATTGAAAAGGAAATGAAGGTAATAAAAATTAACCATGTATTGCTATATAAAAGAATCTATCTTTCAACATTTTTAAATTTGGATGAGCAAGGACGAAGGGAAATATTGGTTTCTCGTTTTACATTCCTTAACTTTGAATATGTAAGTGGTTTAATTGGATGGTAAAAGTGAAGAGATATGGACAAGAGTACAGGAGTTCTAGTGTGGCGAATTGTTTGAGAGTTCCCTCTGTTCTTTTCCTCTTCCCCAAAAAACTACATCCCTTGTCCTTTTGTTGGGAACAAGGGAAGGGAACTCCCCAAGATAATTTTCCCTTGCTTTAAAACCCTCATCCTCTCCCCCACCCTGACCATGCCTCTGTTATCCTTTCATTCCTCCATTCAGTCACATCAAAAGGAGCACAAAATTTCTGTCAACTTCACTAAAGGAGAATGACTTCATCTACCTCAATCCAGGTACCTAAGTTTTACACGTAAATTTCTACATCCATCTTCTTCCAAGTAACTTCTACGAAAGTTAGCAAATCCTTCTATGCTTGTGAATCTTATTTGGTTCATGGTATTATGAGATCAAAAGAGAATACTTTAATTCAAATTTAGGTTTTCCAAAGGGGAACTTGAAAAGAGGAAAAGAAAAGCTATACCCCATTTTTTCTTGTTTTTTACTTTGAAAAATAGCATCCAAGTTTTATCTCTTTCCTAATGTGATGAGTGTGATCCCGAAAGATCATCCAATATAGATAGTGATGCTACAATGGGGTCAAATTACAGTAGTTGTTAATGTGTATTTGTCAGTCAAAGAAGTAAAGAAAAGCACATTCAAGTTGTGTCATATCTGTATTTGTATCCATGCTTCTTAGCTTGTCTATATAGAAGCTAATTAGAGAACTTAGTAAAGAGTCTTTGCCAACTAATGACCCAAATCTGCATGTTAATTACAACTTAGTAGATGTAATTAATCAACATTGTATAGCACTATAAGGCTATTAAGTGAATTTGCTAAAGAATGCTTGGTTGCTAATGAATTAAATATGCATCAATTAAACCATATTAGGTGCTTCGATGGTAGTAGTTAACAACCGGGCATAGTTACTCTTACATAGAAAACCCAACTTTAATGAGTATGCAATTCTATGTTAATTATGCCTTGCTAAGCCCTCGTATTGTATCCATTAACACCATTGTAAAGCTCGTGTCACACAGAATTCATAATAGTAGACTAGTTACGACATAATAATTCCCTTGTCAAAATCATGAAGTATGGTTTTCCAATGTGGTAAAACTTAAACTTAAAACAAATGAAACATTGATACATATTTAGTTGAAACTCAAAAGTTAGAGAACAGAACTATTGAAACCATAGTGACTTGAGAACAAGTGAAAAATTCAGCCCAAAATAAGCTAATGAAAAAAGTTTGAGCCCATACTTGGACGAACTTCATTTCCCAGTTACTTAGTTCAAAGCTCAAACTTGGACAAAGCTTACTCCCCGTATTTCTCTATTCACCTTAGTTAGGGGGAGTAATGGTAAGTAGTTCAATTACGAGACAAAAAACTATAATGTGAAAGTGGCAACACCTCAGCATTTGCTCATAATTAAATGCCCATACTTCTCGTATTTCTCAGCTTAATCATCGTATTTCTCTATTCACCTTAGTTAGGTGGAAGTAATGGTAAGTTGTTAAGTTACAAGACAAAAAATTATAATATCAAAGTTGAAAGATAGGTTCTTTTCTGTAGCAATACGTGGTTAAATTTTTATTACCTTCATTTCATTTTCTATTGTACAAAATGACGGATTAGTTCCATATTAATTTTGTCACACCCCAAACTCCAGCAAGACTTGGGTCCACATAGATGCCTATTTGAAATGGGCATCTATTTATGAGCAAATGCTGATGTGTTGCCACTTTGATATTATAGTTTTTTGTCTCGTAACTTAACAACTTACCATTACTTCCACCTAACTAAGGTGAATAAAGAAATACGGGGTGTAAACTTTGTCCAAGTTCATCCACATAGAGCAGGCTTTACTTTCCACAACCCACTAGCAATTCCAAATTTGCTCTGTCCAAGTTTGAGCTGATACTTGGATGGACTTCATTTCCTAGTTACTTAGTTCAAAGCTCAAGCTTGGACAAAGCTTACTACCCGTATTTCTCTATTCAACCACATAAAGCAGGCTTTACTTACCAAAACCCACTAGCAATTCCAAATTTGCTCTGTCCAAGTTGAGCTCATACTTGGACGGACTTCATTTCCCAGTTATTTAGTTCAAAGCTCAAGCTTGGACAAAGCTTACTACCCGTATTTCTCTATTCACCTTAGTTAGGTGGAAGTAATGGTAAGTTGTTAAGTTACGAGACAAAAAACTATAATCTCAAAGTGGCAACACCTCGACATTTGCTCATAAAGAGATGCCCATTTCAAATAGGCATCTATTTATGAGGGCATCTATGTGGACCCAAGTCTGGCTGAAGTTTGGTGTGACACAATTAATATGGAACTAATCCTTTGTTTTGTACAATAGAAAAGGAAATGAAGGTAATAAAAATTTAACCACGTACTGCTATAGAAAAGAATCAATCTTTCAACATTTTTAAATTTGGCTGAGCAAGGACGAAGGGAAATATTGGTTTCTCGTTTTACATTCCTTAACTTTGAATATGTAAGTGGTCCGGATGTTAAATCCCGAAAATTGTATGGAATTGTGGGAGTTAATTGTCGAAAAAGTTATTTAATTTCGCTAGTCAATTCCCGATCGTTCATTGCCCAAATAAATGCTATTGACATGTTTCGACTAGTAAGATTCGAAAATTTGTTTGTTTTTCGGGATTTCTCTACCGAATGTTTTCGATATTAATGGCGGTGCAGGTTAAAAAAATTCAGTCCAAATGGAGTTCAATCAATCAATCTCAATCGAAATTAACAACTCCAAATCGATAAAAAATACAGGGTAGGAAGCATAGAATAGATATAGATATACAATATACATACATATACATATAGAGGTGTCAAACGTGATTGTCGTGCCGTGCCGTGCCACTCAACTTCCGTGCCAACCGTGCTTCGTGCCGTGCCGTGCCCGACCCGTTTACTTTATCGTGTCACGCTGTGCGGTGACATACCGTGCTCGTGACATACCGTGCCGTGACATACCGTGCCAATTTACTTTAGCGTGCCGTGTCGGGTCGTGCCTTTCAAAAGTCGGGACGGGCCGTTCCGTGCCCGATTAATTAATCATGTCGTGCCGTGCCGTTCCGTTGACTTCATCGTGTTGTGTCGTGCCGTGCTTTTTTTTTTTATCGTGTCGTGTCGTGATGTGCCTTTTTAATCATGTCATGTCGTGCCGTGCCGGTCCGTTTACCTTGGTATCGTGCTTTTTTGAATCGTGTCGTGCCATGCCATGCCGTGCCGACTTTTTTACTTAATCGTGTGTAGTGCCGTGCCTTTTAAAATCGTGTCGTGCCCTTGCTCTTGTACTGTTGTACTTGGCCTTGTCTGGGGAATAAACTTAAATGGGGCTCAGCAAGCATCATTGCCCATAATTGAAATTCAAGTGCAACAACACAAGTCACAGCAAGTGCAGCAACAGGTGCATCAAACAAGTCATTATAACACATAAATTCAGGGCTCAACAATCATCATTGCCCAAATTCAGTCACTCTAACATAAATTCGGGGCTCAACAATCATCATTGCCAAAATTCAGTCACTATAACATAAATTCAGGGCTCAACAATCATCATTGCCCAGATTGGGCTCAACAATCATCATTACCCAGATTGACCAAATTCAGAATTCACAAACTGAAAAGGATGCAACTGAAGTGGGGGCAACATCATGTTGCCATAAGTTGCCAACCCACTTCAGTCCACTTGCAGAAATGAATAAGCCACAGACATAAGCCCCGCATAATAAATGAATATTAGGCTAATCACTATCTATATCAGAGTCTGCAAAATAACCTCTAAATTCATCTTTACCAGAGCCTTTTTCAATTCCAAGGCGTGCATCCTCCCAATCTTTCAAACACATGAGACAATCCAAAATGTCTGGAGCTAGTCTGCTCCTCTTATCATCCAACACTCTTTTACCTGCACTAAAAGCTGATTCAGAGGCAACTGAAGACACAGGAGCTGTTAGTAGATCACGTGCCATGATTGAAAGAATGGGATAAGTTGTTTCATGAGATTGCCACCATACTAAGATATCAAAATTAATCAAGTCATTAGCACTAACAGATTCTAGGTCCAAATATTT
>JAXBDA010009474.1:0-12478 GCA_036023075.1 Gaultheria prostrata
AATTTGGATTTGCTCTTTCTAAGTTCTTTTTTGCAAAAAGACAAGTTGATTGCAATAAGAACAATTGCCCACTGTTAACAAAATGGATTTGAAATTTGGTAATTAACATGAAGGCCTGAATTTGGTCACTTTAAGTGACTTCGATTAGTCATTTTTTTAACTTCAATCAGCCTTATCATTTGATGTCAATAAACTGATGTCAGTGGCCATTGGAGAACAATTTTTAAAGTTGCAATGGCGCCATTGTATAGTCGAAAAATCCCATTCATTAGATGGCCACAAAAAGGTTAACTTGTCCATTATATGGCCACATGGAGGCGTAATGAACAAGTTTTTTAGACTTTGACATTAACCCGTCCATTATATGGCCACATGGGGGCGTAATGGACGAGTTCTTTGAATTGCGATATTAACTTGTCCATTATATGACCACATGGGGGCGTAATGGACAAGTTTTTTTTGGATTTGTGAGGTTCGTGGACAAAGAGATTTCTTTCTCATTTTAGCCCACAAAATACAATTCATTATATGGCCACATGGGGGCGTAATGAACAATATTTTGTAGACTAAATAATCGATACTCAGGCCAAATTCTTCTGATATCTTCGGGCCACAAAATATTGTTCATTATATGGCCACATGGGGGCGTAATGAACAAGTATTTTGTGGGTCAAAAATACTGGACTACTTGATTTTTGATGCGGCTTTAGATATGCTTTTCTCTTTAGCATATCCAAACACTGGAATTGATCTTGGTTTTCTCCCGTGACCTTTGGAACGAAAAACTCCGAGAAGAAGCAGAATTTTGGATTTGTGGAGAAATTCTAGTGACCGGAGGATATTTGGGAACTGATTTTATTTCTCAACTACTAACACTTTGGATTGAGAAATAGAAGGAAGGAAAGAGAGAAAGAGAGAATGGAACCCATACAGTAGCATAAAAGCTCTTGTATTCTTGCTGTGTTTCCCTTTTTTTTCAGATTTTTTCTCTGTTTGTCTCCTCCTCTTCTTTAACTCCTCCGAAAATTCTCCCCCCAAACTGATGCAGTTCTGTCCATTATATAGGCAGAGGAAGTGTAGTTTTCCCACGTTCAGTTTTGGTCAAAACTGACCCACTAACTTGTGTGGGTGGTTCTCCTACACACACTCTTTTCTTTTCCCTTTTGTGTGAACAGAGAACATGGAATTGGTTTGCCCATTAACCCACGTTGGGTAGTGGGGTAGTTGGCTGAAAGAGAAATTTCATAATTTCCCATTCACGTGGAAAATTTCTAGCAAATGTAACTTTGCCTTTAATTTCATTTTATTTATTTATTTATTTGGCAATTGCTTTGAATTGAACAAAACATGACCGACTTCTTTTTGGTTATAAGAATAGTCCACCAGGACCTTCCCACTGCTAGCACATTTTTTGTTTGACAACGTCCAAAATAAATGACGGACGTGGACACGGCGTTTTTACTTTTATACCACGTACCACGCACGACAAGAATGGTACCGTACACATCTTTATTAATATGACTTGTGCTAAGTCAAAATTTTCGGCTCAACACTCATACATGTGATGCAATTGTGAACTTAAATATGAGGCAATAAAGGCTAAATGCCAAGAGGCTACTAAGCCAAATGGTCATGCATCATAGCTGAGACTGGTCCTCACAGGTCTAGTTATCAGTGAAGGAAGGCTATATGCACCCTTAGGAAAGGAGCTGTTATAGCCCTTGGCCTGAATGGTGTTGGTTCGTTTAAGTGCGATAGAGGCAAGAAGTACAGTGGCACGATAAACAAGGCTGGAATGTGTGCTTTAATAGTGACAAGTTGGGACACATTGCTCATGAGTGCACTGAGCCTAAGAAAATACTTCCTATTTTATTTCTCGTGTTGACTGTTTTGTTACTCGTCAAGGTTCAGTTGCTCATTCTCCTCATTTTTTAGTAGTAGACTCAGGAGCAACTGACCACTCAGCGAGAAACAAAGATGGGTTTGTGGAGTATCACTGAATTCAAGGTGGTAGCTAAAAGATATTCATGGAGAAAGAGTCTAGTATGTAGATGCTAGGCATTGGCAAGCTGGACATCCGACATGGGTGCATCTTGCTTCTTCATGATGTACTTTATGCTCCACAAATTCGACGAAACTTGTTATTAGTTACTAGCATGATGGTATTAGGTTTTTCAATTTCTGTTGAAAAGTAGCTTTAGTGAGTATTAATAAGGGTACAATTCGTTATGGTTTTGGATGATTTTATGATGCTAGATGTTATTAATCTCAGTTTTAGTAATAATGCTAGTGATTCTATTTGCTTTACATCATTTGGTGATGTTGATTCTGTTGGATAGCATTCTGATTAAGGTCACATTAGGCAAGAGGGGGATATTTCCTCATTTGTTGATGTTAATTCTGTTGGATGGCATTCTGGTTAATGTCACATTGGGCAAGAGGGGGACTTTTGGGTCAATATGCCCGTTCGTGACCATTGCCTTACAGGAAAAGCATTTAGAAAACCATTCAAAAAAGCCATAAATTCATCTGTCCCAGTGCAAGCTTATCCATTCAAGACATTGGTGGCTCAATGAATGTAAGGGTAAGTTACGGAGTATCCTATTGTATCACGTTAACAGATGACTTCACGCGCTATGGTCACGTATATTTGTTTTCTCACAAATCAGAAGCATTGGATTGCTTTAGATGCTATTTTCATGAGGTTGAGAATCAATTAAACAAGAGCATTAAGTCTCTCAGAACTGTCTGCAACTGAGAGTACCTATATGAGCAATATAAGGTGCTCTGTGAGGAAAAGTAAACAGTTATATAAGCAATTAACAATTCCCAGCACTCTACAGCAAAAAAAGTCTGGCGGAGAGATGGAATTGTATGTTTTTAGACATGGTTGGGTCGATGATGGCGCAAGCTAATCTTCCAATTTCTGATTGGGGAGATGCATTGTTAACTGCAGCCTATGTCCCTAATTGCATGCCTTCCAAATCATTACCTTCCACTCTATTTGGGTATTTTGTGGCCATGAGGGTTGGCTACTTAAACACATAGGACTCTCATAAGTGTGGGAAAATGGGCCTTAATGGCAATAAGTGCATATTTGAGCACTCTAAGGGCTATGTGTTTTAGTTACGAAATGTGAATTCCCTCAAGAAGGATTTCCCTAACAGAGAGAGGTTAGTAGAGATATAGAGTTCTACGAGATGGAGGATCCAGTGGAGGGGGCCCAAAGTCATCTACTTGAGAATGGGGAAGAAATTCTCTTATCTCCTGGGTTAGTGAGAGCGACTTGCTTAATCATGGATTGGATCTATTAGGTACGGATTCTCAGGATCCTCTGATGAGTAGTAGCAAATGTGGAACAATCACTCGTCGTCATTTTGAGATTGAAGGGGAGACTTTCCTGATTGCTCCGAAAGATGAAGGAGAGCCCAAAATAGTGGGAGTAGCTCTTTCATTTGCTGCTAGTAAGGAATGGATAACTTAATGCAAGATGAGTTGGAATATCTAAAGATAAACCATGTCTAGGACTTGATTAAGCTTTTGTCTGGGCGCGAGACCATTGGGAACCAATGGGTTCTCAAGATCAAACGCAAGACAAATGATTCTATATTGAGCAGTAAGTTTTGTCTAATAGTGAAGGGTTACACTCATTTGGTGGGTGTGAACTGTGAGGAAACTTTCTCCCCTTTGGTGAGATTTGCCTCCTTTCGCTTTATTCCAGCCCCAAAAATATTCTAGGACATTAAAATGGCATTTCTGGAAAATTGTATGAGGAGATCTATTTGGATCAACATAGAGTGTTTTGTGGCAAAGGGCCATAAGTGTAGAGTTTGCAAGTTCCAACTGTTTATCTATGCCTAAAATAACCATCCAGGTAGTGGTATATGAGATTCCATTGAGTCGTTGTCACTAATGGGTTTACGATGATCAATGAATACCTGTGTGTGTATTTGAAGAGTCCAAGAATGATTTATTTATATTGCCATTGTACATGGATGACATTCTATTACAAGGAGATGGCTGTCGCCACATAGTTGTGGTTATCCTCCACTTTTGAAATGAAAGATATGGGTAAAACAAGCTATGTTCTCATAGTTAAGCTCTTAGAGCATCTCCAATGGTGGGTGCCAAATTTGGGTTTGACACCCAACAGTGATTTTTTGGCCAGACTGCTCCAGTGGTGTGGGTGCCAAATTTTGGCACCATTCCTCAACTACCTTCCAACTACTAATTCTCAACTAACTTTTAAATTTCCCAGTAATAATTTATATACTTTTACGATTATTTAACCACCTCCTAATCACGATTTTAATTAACGAACTAACTTTCTACCAAACTAACTTTCCCTACCTAACTTTTTCCCCATGTACCTTTCCCTACCTAACTTTATTGGTTCACCTAATTTTTTAAAACTACCAATTCTAACTTTAACAATTATTTAACCACCTCCTAATCACGATTTTAATTAACTAACTTTCTAGCAGAACTAACTTTCCCTACCTAACTTTCTACCCATCTACCTTTCTCTACCTAACTTAATTGGTTCACCTAATTTTTGTGCAGTCTATATATACTACCATACACCATACTGTTTGGGCTTTTTACTTCTTTAAATTAGAAAATGATTGAGTGCGAGCGTGCCAGAGAAAGATTGTGTATCTTCTCTCTCAGATTAAGTTTGGAAACCCAAAACTAATCAGACGACTGGGGTTTAATGGTTCAATTACCTCAATTAAGAGGATTTTTCTTTCAAAATGAAGAAATACAAACCAATTTACTTAGGAAATCAAAAAACAATAAAGAAACAAGATACTTTGATTAACAAATCAAGAGTAAACTTACTTCGAAATCTTTTTCAACTTCAAACAGAACAATAATAAGTACTTCGAACACTGGATGATTACAATAACTACTCCTACAAACTATTTTCCTAAACTACTTCGAACTGAGTTCGAATTCCTAAAACTACAATCCTAACTGTCAAAGAACAAACCAAGCATCATTTTTAGTGTTGTTTGTTGAAGATTTGTCTGGGCTTAATCATTCTTCAACTTCTTCTATTTATAGGCACTGCTTGTAATTTGAACCTCCCGCCTGATTTCTGGGCTTCGAACTTCATCATTGTACTTTTGAAAGTCTGTTGCTTCCCTCCTGAAAGATTTTGAATTTGAATTTACACGGTTACTCATTCAAATCCATGATTTAAAATCAGAAAACTTTCCTTGATCTAATCTGTTTTTCAAATGATAACTTCAACTGTTAGCTTCTCAACCTTACACGTGTATTTTACCAACTGCCAATTGCTTATTCTTACACGTATTCCTTATCAACTGTCAATTGTCTACGTGTAATAATATATCAACTGTCAATTGTTCCTTCTTACACATGTAACAATATGAATCTCATTTCTTTTGGAAGTTTATAATGTAACCTCGAAGCCTTTCTTTCATTTGTCTTTGGACCATTTTCTGACTATAACTGCCAATAACTACCTTTCTAAAATCAAAAAGATGCAAATGTTGTCATGTTAAAGGTTATAACTGCCAATAACCGCCCTTTTCATTTAAAGGACACAACGATGTCGTTTGGATCGCAATGTGATCCAGTACTTCCAATCAACTGCATACTACCAACGTTTGATATTTCCATACACGTGTCTATGAGTTATTGGTTTTGAAAATTTCTTATGTAAACACATACACCATACACTTGTTGAATACCACACAACACACAAAATAATGAGTAAATTAAAAAAAGTTGTTTGTATGGAGGATCCATAATTTTTTTTTGTGAGTTTTACAAAAATCTTCCACCATTTGGTTCAATTTATAGAAATAAACTCAACTGTACCGTTGGAAAAAAGAAGGGTAAAAAATGGATAGATTTTGGAACGTTCAAAAGCTCCAACGGTCAAGTGCTACACCGGATAATTCCTCCCATGCTTATCTTCTTCTAGACTCTTCTTCCAAACTCATCTCTGTCTCTTCCCTCACAGAAAGAAAAGAACCCATTCATCTCTCTCCCTCTCTCTCTCTCTCTCTCTCTTTCTCTCTCTCGTAAAAAAATACTCCAAACATGTAGATCGAAAGGAATTTACCTCTCCTCACCGATCTCCCCTCCCTCAGAGATCAGAGGTAATTTTTATTTTCTTCGTTTTTTCCTGATTTTATTTTCTATAGTTTTTCCGGCCAGTGGGTTTTGTTGGGGGGTTTTGGTGGTTGAAAACGGAGGAGATGATGACGTGGATGAAATGGCTCCTGCCATTTCCTCAGCCAAATTTGGCTGGAGAAATGGCGGGGCCAAATTTGGCACCCACAAATGGCAGGCCATTGGAGAACGCAAAAATGGTTTGGTTGAAGATGCTCTTAAATGATTATTCTTCAAGATTCTTGGCTTATCTTCTCATACTTAAATTAAAAATATTTTAGAACAATTATGGTAGCAAAGCTGCAAATCCATTGGCATTCTTGTTGCTAGAGACGATAGCGTAAGACTTAATATCGAACCTAATACTCCTAAAGAGTTGAAATAGATGGCTTGCATACCTTATTTAATGGTAGTTGGCAGCTTGAAATATGTGATGATGTGCAGATGTTCTGACTTATCAATTCAATCGTAGTCCTGCTCATTGGAAAGCGGTCCAGAGGATATGAAAATATCTCTAAGGGACTGTTGATTATATGCTTTGCTTCCAGAGTTCGGATCTGCTCCTAGTTGGTTATTGTAATACCAATTGGGATGGCTATCTTGAAAAGCAAAAGTCCATGTTTGGATACGCTTTTGTGCTAGGTGGTAGGGCCATCACCAAGAAGCAATCCTGTATCGCCTTATCTAAGATGGAGGCTGAGATTATGGCTTGTGTAAGCTACATAGGCCGAGTTCCCTTTCGGTTGGCAATTCCATGACACAATACTCATTTACGTGTATCCCTTTTATCAAGTTGTATTTCTTATTTTCATTATTTTAGAGCGTCTGTTTAGGATTGTGGAATGGAATCAATGTTTAATTATTTAAAGTGGTCTATATTTTGATGTAAGTCAAGGGTGTCAAAGTTTTAGAGGCATATATAGTGTTTCAAGCAAAGTGCTCGAGCAAAAACATCCAGCAACCTGTTTGCCAGCAAGGTGCTCAAGCAACTCGAAATATGCTAGAGCAAGCGAGTCAATAGCCCATAAAAGCAACTACTAGGGTTTTTAAAAAGATGACATTCGCAGCCACACTTTGGGCGTTGTTTTGACAAGAGAAAAGGCTGGCTCCATCATTGAATCTTGAAATTTATTGGATGAATCATTGAACAACTTCATCATCTTCAAGAACTTTTCTACAACAAGGATTCAATCTCTTGAACATGCTTCCAGTGGATTTCTGGAAAGTTAAACGGAAGGCTTGAGGATTCGAGGCGGCGGCAGTCAAGCATGAGGTACGGTGAACGAGGGTTCGGCTATCGATCTTGAGTCAATTGTGAGGATTCTCAATTGTGTAGTAAGTTCGATTGTAACCGTACAATGATTTTCCATAGTGTTCGATTCCTTCCCATTGTTTTTTTTTACCCATCTAGGGTTTTCCACGTATATCTGGTATTCATTGTACTTCATTTATTTCCTACGTATTGCTTGGTGATTTTTTTTTTGGGAACAGCATTGCTTGATGATTGATAAGTAGGGATTAGGGTTTTTCAGCTTGCTCTGTTGCTATTAAGAGGCAGTTTGGTTTAAGAGGTTCTTTTTTACTTTTAGGGGTTGTCACACTTGCTAGAGATGTTGTGATAATTTATCGTAATAGTAAGGTTGCACTTACTTATACAAAAGACCCCAAGAACCATAGACGAACCAAAGAATTGATATTAGATATAACTCGTCTAAGGTATTGTTGCACAGTAGGAAGCGATTATGAAACACATCTCTACGAGTCGCATAGTTGTAAGCCCATTGTGTAAGCCCTTTGCTAGGGAGCTTTAGAGACACATGTTAATGTTAGAGCTTCTGGATTGCATAGATGGTGTAAGATGTGTTTTTTACTAATCACTTCTTTCAGCTATATGGGATATTTATGTCATTTGTGCACTTAATATTTGATTATTATTATTGCAAAATGGGCAATAACACATACAAAATTGAAAGATTGATGTCAGCAAGTTAGATTGGCTTACTCACACAAGCAATCGCCTTCGGCGCTTAAGATAGTGAGCAAAGATGAGACGAAGGGGTAGTGAGATATATAGGTTGGACTTGTGATATAGTCAGATAATAAAAATCAGAAATACCCACCAGATGTCGCCTTAGCCAGAGCTAAGAAGAGGTCTATAGTTTTTTTTTAGACCATTCATGGACAACCCACATTCCATGTAACATGTGATAAGTTAGATGCGAAACTTTAATTTGGCGCTCAGAGTAGTGAGCGAATAGAAGACTCGGGTAAGGCACTTAATTGACGACTTGACCAAGGTATGTGTGGTATAAAGAGTCTAGACATCCGCTCTTTCTTTAAATAGAGCTCCATCGTAGCATGTAATTCATTTTACTTGTGCTAATTCGACCAATAGTAAAGGTGAGTGAATAGGTCCCTACTTCTTCACCGTTTTTAGTATCCATGTTTCTCTTTGTAACAATTTTTTGCCCTTCCTTTAAATTATAAGTATTTTAACTCTGGAGTCCATTTGTGTTATAGCAAGTCCGAGAAACTAGGGAAATAATTTCAATGCCGGGTGGGCACTAGGTGGCAAGGCCACGTGGTGTCTGCCGGCTCATCTGGGCCGTCCATCCGTGTTTTGGACGGCCCAGATCTGGTTGGATAGTTTGGTGGCATTTTTGTATATTTTGGGAGCAAATTTACCCCAATAGATTTGGGCGGTCCAAAATTCGAATGAACAGCCCGGATAAGCCGATAGGTACCACATGGCCTTCCCACCTAGTGCCCACCCTTCACTGAAATATTCCCTCCGTCCCCATTTATTTGTCCATTTTGAGAGTTCGTGCTATTTTTCAATTGATTATATCTCGTAATTTACATTGTTATACGTGATTTTGAAAATATTATTTTATTAAATTAATTGAGATCTATCAAATAATATCCATATTAATAAATATAAAATCTATTACTAATTTAAAGTAATTTTTTATCCGGTTAGAAGATGAAATCAGTTGGGTAATCTGGCATGTTAAAACTTTGCCACGTGGTGCCACCTACCTCTCCGTCACTGTACATTTACAAGGATCTCTAAATTCTGATCAGGATTTTTTTGAACTGTAAATTCTGATCAGGATGAGAATGGAATAATGAATAATCTCTACATGTGTATTTGGTGGGATTAAATAACTGTAAATTTTGAGGAGAAGAAGATCAGGTGAGGCTAACCTCTCTGTAACGTCCCTAGTACTCACTCTCTCTCCCTCTCAAATGGCGTGCCGAATAAATACTCCCCTCCGATGCCCGTCCGATGCGCCGCTTTTCTCGCCTCTACATCACCGCGACCGACAACTCTTTCGAAAACATACTCTCGTCCCCTCTTCCTTACATCCCAGTCTCAGCAAGGTAGTACTCTCAATAACCCTAGTTTCTCTCTCTAGAGGTCGAGAGACTCATAAAAATTTTGTTATTGGTTGAATAGATTTCGTTTTCTAATAATCGGCGGCGCCATAGCTCTGTGGTCGTCAAGTCCCAAACGACAATGCCGGAGAAATCGGTAGCGGACAATAGAATGCTGGTCAGTGATACTTTCTCACTTTTGCTTTTGGTTGCCCAGGATATGTCTTATTTTTATTGTTTTAGTGTCTGCTGTGTTTGGGATGGCTAGAAAGCTACTCCATCCGTCCCGAGATTTTGGTTTACCTCATTTCTTCTGGTGATGTCCAAATTCTTGTCCATTTTGATTTGTCAATGCGAAAAAATTGAGATATTTCCTTGTTTACTCTTCATTCCCATCTTCAAATTCAAACACAAAAAATGAATTACTCTCTCCGTCCCTTTTATAGCGCCTTGATAGTTTTGAAAAATTAATGGGTAAAAGTTGTACAATTATCATTTTGCCCTTTTGAATTTGAAAAGTTAGTGGGTAAATAGTTAATGTTTAAAACTGGAGGATAATTTTGAAAAGTGGAGTAAAATGTGATGTGGAAAGTGTAAAGTGGAGGTAAAGTTGATGTGAAAAGTGTAATGATGATGTTTCTTTACTAAGTTGGATTTACGAAGCCACACACTTAAAAAGGGACGGAGGGAGTAGAATCGAATAAGTAATCGATGCAATTACAAAAGCATGGTAGTGTTGGAAATTCAGTTATTTGGAAGAGTGATAATTGTGTTCCATGAAAACTTAAATTTATAATAAAGGACCCAAATTTGGGGGCGGAGGGTGTAGCTCTTTTCTGTTGTAGGGTAGGTGAAGGTTAATGCTCATCCAAAATTTGGCTCCCTTCCTCAACTACCTTCCAACTACCCTTTTCCCAACTAACTCTTGAATTACCAACTAATATTGTATGTACTTTAACTATTGTTTAACCACCTTCTAATCACGATTTTAGTAACTAAGTTTTAGGAACCAACTAACTATGTACCACAAGTCCACAATTACTTTTCTATGCATGTGAACAATTGAAGTCCTAGTAGTGTGCCCCCGTGTGTTTGTATTGATAGTGTTACCGTAAAGGCAACCTAGAGGGGGTGAATAGGGTTGCTAACAAATAATGCCCTAATAAAAAAAATACTTACCGAAGGAGAAAGATTAATTAAGCAGATAAATAATTAATTAAAACAAGACAGTAAATAAAATAGTAAGGAAGATAGATCACACAGAGATGTATAAACCATGAATTATATTGATATTAGTCATTGACAGCATAGTTAACCAGTTGAAGAACAAAATAAGTATCCAATTATTGGTTTAGCATGGGACATCCATGAGGACCTCCATATGGACCTGTACGAGATCCTAAACACACATCCTAAAGTTTATGTTGTTCTTGATGTTTGGGTGGTTGAAATTGGGGGAAAGTAACACGTGACACAAATGGCATGGGCCATTTCCTAAGCCAAATTTGGCCGGTTGGCCGGGATGAATGCCTCCCCCATTAAAGGGGAGCCAAAATGGGTATGGCAGGGGATTTGGAGTGCAATTTTGTTCACCCTCCTTAAAAGAGGGTGAACAAAACTCCACTCGGGGATTTGGCTCCCCGTTGGAGATGCTCTTAGTGTGATACTGGGTCATATCTTCTTTTCTTTCGCTAAACCAAAAAAAAAAAAATTATTCAGATACGAACTTCAACCATTTTCCTTCTCTATTTTAGATATAAAAGAAGAGTTAAATACCAGCTTTTTTAGCATTAGTTCTTTCTCAGCAGACCAAAAACCCACAAAACAAGTAAACATGAGCATCGTAACCAAATTAGCCTTTTTTAGCTCTCTTTTTTCCTCTCGAAATAGCCCAACAAATTTTTTTTGGCTATTTATATCAGCACAATATCCCCTGTTGTTCTTCTACCTTTTACCAAAAAGCCACCCAGCAGTCGCTTTTTGAGGCTCGGCTATTTCTTAAAAATGGGTTAAATTCAGCTGAATGCGTTCTCAGCCTTATTTTTGTTCCAAAAGCCGAAAAAAACAGACTTATTTAGACATCCCTAATCAGTATGCATTAATGGAAGTGCATTGAGCTATTGATGGATTGGGCATTCGTTTGATTAGGCATTGACATAATTGTGTTGATTTTCAGGTGTTTGTTCCTCCGCATCCGCTGATCAAGCACTGGGTTTCAGTTCTTAGAAATGAGCGGACTCCTTACCCCATCTTTAGTGAGTGAGAGTTCAAGTTAGTACAGTTTTGCTGCTATTTTTGTTGGAATAGAAAGGAATAAGATGTAAATTATGTGTTTTCCATGAATCAATAACATAATTAAGGGGCAGTAAACCTTTTGCAATTCTGACCTGGCTGAGAATTTCATTTGCATTTTCTTTCTATTTGCTATGTACACCATATTCAATAGTTGAGGGGCTGCTTTTTTATTCAAATTGTACCTATTCTTTCATTTTCTAGTTGAAAAATTAGAAAGGCTGAAACTTTAGCAGTTTTTATTTCTGAGTCAATTTCGTCCATGTTTTTACTATGGAATTGCATCATCCAAAGATGCAGTAAATTGTCTTACAAACATATGATTCTAGATTAGGACACCCATTTACTTGCCTTTTTGCTCCTAGGTTTGAAATTGTCGTGGAGAAAAACATAGTTGAATAGGTGACGGACTTGGAAATTTACTGGAAATAGCCCGGTGCGGCGGGTGAGTGTCGCCTTTTAAATTAAGTCAACCAAGGCATGGCCAAAGTATCGGTACGAAGTTAACATTTGGTTACTTTGACACTCAGGGAGAGAGAGGGAGAGGGGGAGAGGGAGAGGGAGGGAGGGAGGGAGAGAGAGGGAGAGGGGGAGAGGGAGAGGGAGGGAGGGAGGGAGAGAGAGAGAGAAATAGAGAGAGAGAGAGAGATGTCATGTGGTT
>JAXBDA010009475.1:0-12476 GCA_036023075.1 Gaultheria prostrata
TTGAACTTTTCCCATCCCTTGATATCGAAGAATTTCAACCCCAATGAATGTGCATGGGCCTATGGCATGAACATATTTGATCTAGAGGCTTGGAGGAAGACCAACATAAGCCTCACGTACCATTACTAGCTCGACGAGGTAAGAAAACAACCTAAGAAAATGTTATTCTCGTAGATTACAGTACAAACAGACTAATCCCTAATCATATACGATTCACAATTTTGAAGCCAAATTGCATAATCAGATCTTTTCTTTTTTGTAAATGCAGAACTTGAAATCAGACCTAAGTTTGTGGCAGCTAGGGACTCCTCCTGGTCTAATAGCATTCCATGGTCATGTCCATAAAATTGATTCTTTTTGGCACATGTTGGGCCTGGGGTACCAAGAGAATACAAGCATTGCAGATGCTAAAAGTGCTGGTGTAATCCATTTCAATGGACATGCAAAACCTTGGCTGGATATAGCATTCCCTGAGCTTCGACCACTATGGTCCAAGTACGTGAACTTCTCTGATAAGTTCATCAAAGGTTGTCATATTAGGGCATCTTAGTACGAATCCTGAGAACAATGCATTAGCCCTAACGATGATGAACAATGCACTGGCATAAGTACAACAGAAAGCAGGAGAGAGCTCTTCAGAAATTCAAGAAGGGATATGTTGAGAACCAGGCATCGTGGTTCATGAACTCTACTTCCTTGATTTGAGCTCTGTGTTCTTTGCTTATATTTCTTTCAATCTTTCTGTAGAATACGGGAGATTTCTATCAAGAAATGCTATGAATATGGAACTACATTATAGTATCAATATATCTCTAAATGATCTTCAACTAAAGTATTCTTTAAGTACGCCAACAATGTTGCACAACTAGAAGATCAAGCTATACATCTGTGTAATAACGAACAATTTCAATGAGCGACTCAAGCCAGACAATTGAAGGGGAAGATGAAGAAGGGTAGAGGTCGAGATCTAGCTGATCGATCAGAGTTTTTTATCACTCCTCTTTGCATATTTTTCAGGCTACTTATGACAGATTAGTTCAATCCTACCATTCTACAGATATCTCCCCCAAATCTTAACTGTAAATTAAAAATACAACACCAAGTACCAAAAGCATGGAGAAATAGTAGCATTACTATGTAGAATATGTGGTTATTGAGCAATGTGATCATACAAAGAAGAATCATCGCTCGTTGGAGACGGTACAATACAGGGCACAGACCTCAAACATGAATTCTAGATATCAAAAGCAAGAAACAAGCAGAAATATGATTTTTGCCAAGCAAGCAAATCAATGCTATGCCGCTTATTAACAGTTAAAGTGCAACTACATTCATTCAGGCAGGATTCACAAAGAAGTTTCTCGAGATCTTTTGCACAACAGGAAAGGAAATTTTCCAAATGTGCTTTACTTTTTACCTGTTACATTTGATATCAAATCCTTGAAAAACTTTACAGACTTTGTAATACGAGTTAATACCCATCACATTGTACAAGACATTCTCAACTTCAGCAATCGAGGGTCAGGATTTGAACTTCGAAATCGCTTTCATTTCTGCTCCTTCTTCAACAAAGATAGCCCATTTCTCACCACTCAAAACACCATCTGCAACACACTTGAAGACCACACATTTCCTATTACCCAAAACCCCTGTGACCCCCAATCCCATGAATGAATAAACCACCCGAAATGACCCCACAAACCCACTCAACTTACCAAAATTTCTCTCCTCCTCAAACCTCCATCCACGGTTGAAAATCACTACTGGTTTTGGGAACAAACTGTCAGTTACCTTTTTCATAACTGCCACTTGTGAAGCCTCTGGAGCCAAGAACACAGCCACCTCAGCAGAATTAAGAACTCTAGTGTCCCCACTAGTAGCAAACTAGCAATTGATGAAATGCCTATGTGTTCGACGAAATTGGGTCTGTTAGACATGCAGACTTCCAAAGCAGCCTCTTTTAAGGTGGGATTTGGCCATATGATTAGAATCTTGACAGAAGGTCCAAACACTTGGAAGGTCAGTTGGGATAGTGAAGAAGGTGAATCGTCACTACCAGGAATTTCGACCTGGAATCTGGGTTGACTCAGTTTCTTGAGTGCTCTCACTGTCAGTATGGGGTTGTTGAGAGGCTTTTGTAAGGCTTCTGAGAGGCAGGTTTTGGCTTGGAGGATGGCTTCATCTAATGTTGAAATCATGACATAATCATTCAGTTAAAAACGATCTAAACCATCGTAATATGTACACACTTCAACATGCCAATGATTCAACAAATTATAAGTAAATACCTGGCTCAACTGAAACACAAACTCTGTCTACGCTGTTTTCTGCAATTGAAACTCTCCGATTGATTTTCCAGCAGAGAAATCAACGACGACGACGGCCATGGCCACCGCCCCTTTCTATTCCATTTCGAAACCAATTCAACGCTAAAACTTCTCTTCCCTCTCTCTCTCTCCTCGCGCCTCCTCCACCGGAAACTCGACTCTGTTCTCATCATCGCCTCCTCTATCTCTCCGTTCTACCTCCAGAGCTCCGCCGTGTGCGGCTGCTTTAACTGCTGATGCTAATAGAAGCTGAGGCGCAGTCATCGTCATTCTCTGAGACGTGATGTTATACCAAACGATGTCGTGTTAGGTAGATGACACAGGTTCCACGTATGTCATGTACTCCAAACAACGTCGTTTCAAGTACATGACACAGGTTCAACCTGAGTCACGTACTTAAAACGACATCGTTTCGGGATACCAATATGGGAAAGTAAATTAATTCGTCACTCGAGCTTAATTCAAAAATTATTAATCTGATCGAAATTGTTCAATATTTAGATCTTGTCCATATGATAAACCTTGTCAATTATTATACAAAATTAATTATTATTAGTGTACGATCGGAGATAATTGGTGTGAATTTATTTATATGAAAATAGATTTGGCCACATTCGATTTAACCCTTTATCAAAGAACAATGCTAACTAAGTCGAATAATCGCTCGATTGTGATTCATTATAAGATTGTTAATACGATCTCATTCGTTCATGTTAGATCTTTTCAAGACGATTAACCATGTCAAGAATCATGTGAATCGATTTTTGAATGAGACATAATCGAAAACGATTTAAGTGAATATTTTTTTCCTGATAATAGAATTGCCTACACCGGATCAAAATCATTTTCCTCCAACTATATTCTCTTCTTCATCTTCGTCCTCTACTTCAGCCAAATGTCTTCGTCTCAAAAATTCAATTCGACTTCGTCTGGAGCGGCACTGATAGCTCCAGAATTGCATCAATGGTGAGCTCGATTATGGCTAATAATCCTGGCCGCCATATTCCTTTTGAAAAGGTAACGTTTTTAGGTGTCAATGTTTTGATTCTGTTTCTTAAGTATAATTTGGCTGGCGCAAATCACTCAGTCTCAATTTCTTGGTTCTCTAGGGATAAATTTCCGATTCGAAGCACTGCTAGAGAACTGCAAGACGAATGAACGTACATGACACAGGTTCAACCTGCGTTACGTACTTAAAATGACGTCGTTACAGAGTCCCAATATGGGAAAGCAAATTAATTCGTCACTCGAGATTAATTTAGAAATTATTAATCTGATCGAAATTGTTCAATATTTAAATCTTGTCCATATGATAAACCTTGACAATTATTATACAAAATTAATACGTATTAGTGTACAATCGGAGATAATTGGTGTGAATTTATTTTTATGAAAATAGATTTGGCCACATTCGATTAAACCGTAGCAAAGAACAATGCTAACTAAGTTGAGTAATCACTCAATTGTGATTCATTATAAAATTGTTAATACGATCTCATTCGTTTATGTTGTAGATCTTTTAAAGACGATTAACCATGTCAAGAATCATGTGAATCGATTATCGAACGACACATAATCGAAAACGATTTAAGTGGATTTTTTTTCGTAACAATAGAATTGCCTACACTGGATCAAATCATTTTCCTTAAACTATATTCTCTTCTTCATCTTCGTCTCAAATGTTCAATTCGATTTCGTCTGGAGCGGCACTGATAGCTCCAGAATTGCATCGATGGTGAGCTCAATGTTGGCTAATAATCCTGGCCGCCATATTCCTTCTGGAAAGGTAACGTTTTTAGGGCTCAATGTTTTGATTCTGTTTTCGTAAGTATACTTTGGCTGGCGACAGTGGGTCTTGAGTGATTCTTAGCAATCTTTGTTTAGTTTTTCGGCAATTTTTTGTCAATAATTAAGCGTCTTCGTCTCGACGAAAGGAATCAGGGAAAATTTGAGCAGAAAGGAATAAATGAAATGAGATTCACGATGGGGAGAGGGAGGAGAGAAAGAGAACCTGGTACAAAACCTCCTCAGCTATTAGTCTTCATGGTACAAAGCAAATGAACTATTAATTTTCCGGGGATTTTTTCTCAATAACTAAGCGTCTTTGTCTCGACGAGAGGAATCGGGAAAAATTTGACCAGGAAGGAATAAATGAAATGAGATTCACGAGGGGGTGAAAGCAAAGTTGAGAACTCACTCTCAGGAGATCCAATTCCCATAATTGATGCTCTGCTTATCTGATCGTTCGTGATTCAATGTGACATTGTAAAATGAACAAGTTTGCTGTCCATACTAAGCCAAAATCTATCCAGACCAGGATATTTGCTTTAGAAAGGCATACCTAACAATGGATTAATAGTGCATAATTAATCAGCATATTAAAGGGGAGAGCTCCGGAAGTGGAAAGGATTCACCAAAGCTCTCCTCTCATCTGGCAGAGTAAGAAGACCGATTTCTATCAAGGGAAAAGAGAATTGCAAACAAAATAACCATCATGGGGTAAAAGGAAAGGGGAAGAAAGGCCACCTGTGGTGTAAGGACCTTGGTGGTTTGATAGTTGTAATTGGTACAACTTCGATTTGATTTCTGGAACGAATTGGTTGGTGTCCCACATATCTTTTCCGTGTACTAACTTTGAATATTTCCTAGCGTCCTCGATCAAATTTTTGCAGCAGTAGCACTGGCATTGAGCTGGGGATGTGAGTAAGGAATATTATAGCTCTAGTTACATGTGGTGAGTTTTCATATCTGACTTGTCATGGTAGTTGTATACTGGAATGTGAAATTGAAATGTATTTTTTTTTTTTGAAAAGTTCATCTTTATTTTAGCTTAACATGAAGACTTTTAGGCTATCTCAATTTTGATGGGCCAAATTTTTTTCCACGGTACTTTTTACAGCTTATCATAATGGTCTGTTGTCTAAGCTGCGACCCAGGCTTTGTATTTATACTCTATTTCCACACATGCAAGTAAAGGAACGTTAACTAATTTCACACTCGCCACTTTCTGGTCCTATTTTTATGGCAATTGGTTCATCATGTTGTTATGTATTTTGCAGCATTTAAAGATCAGACTAATAATCTTGGGTACCAATTTGATTCCACTGCCCATGAGGCTTATGGATGTTGTGCCCTTGGTTCTCCCAATGTATATGGTACATCGCAAAAATACCTATACAGGTGTGTTGTATTTACATGATTTTTTGGCTGATTATTGTTGACACTCTGTCTCAATCTTTAAGTCTAGAGCAGAAGTGGAGCTTTTTTTTTAATCACTTCTGGACTATGAATTCTACAAAATAGGCACTGACATAAAATAAAATTAAAAAAACAACAAAGATATGCTCTCACTCTAGGCCTTCCTTCAGTAGCCATTCTATCATGATGGATAAGCTTACGGACATTTTACCCAATCTATTATTTCACTTTCGGTGTCTTTCAGCACATATGTTTTTTTTTTTTGGGTAATTCGGAAATATGTAGTGTAAAGAACCGGAAATTAGTGTACATTTTTTTTTTATCTTGTTAGAGTTGGGGAACTGTGGGGAAATGTTTTAAAAGGTTAACTTAGGGGTTCATGTGAAATAAATTTAATTTTAAAAAAATTACTGGCGACTCGAGCTTGACTATTACGATTGTGGAACCCGAATCAACTTGATATTGTCACATGGCGAGTGTCGTAATGCGTACCCAACTTTTGAGATTTTTCTTAGCAATTCTAAGCGCACGGTGATGTTCCCCACGATTTTCTAAGCCAGTACGAATATTTTGGTATTTTTCTGAGATCAAAGTCCGAAAAGTTCGAACACCGCTCGGAGCAAATTGTACTGCCTTAACCTTCCTCGTTTTGTGTGGGCACGCCCGACCTACTCTTTCTCCCATGTGTCTCCTTTGACACTTTGTCCCCTCTTTCCCCTTTTGTGTCTGAGAAAAATGAGAGAGAGAAGAGAAGAAGGAAAGAAAGAAGAAAAGAAGGAGAAAGGAAGGAGAGAGAGAGAGAGAGAGAGAGAGAGAGAGAGAGAGAGAGAGAGAGAGGATCAGATTTTTCCTCTTCCATGGCAGCCGGCTCCCTCATCTCTTCTCTCTCTTTTGATTTCTCACACTACCACACCAAAATAACTCATCAATACTCAAAACCCACTTGGATTTACACTTAAATCTGTCATCTACATGCGTTTGGAGCTGGAGTTTCGCTTGGTTTCGTTTGAAAGGGGGTATTTTCAGTTGGGTTTCACATGGAGGGTTAAAGTCTAAGCTTGGATTTGGAGCTCTAGCACATTTAAGGTAGGGGTTTCATCTCTTTTCATATATATGTTTGTGTTATGAATGAATCTGTCACAGAAATGTTGATTTCGTACTCTATATGCTCAAATTTCTAGACAGGGTTCTACAGCTCCTAATATTACGAAACTTTTATGGGATGTCCCTCTATGGGTTGTATGTGTTGTGTAAAAATTTCAGATCGAAATTCCTTGAACGAAGTCTGGAAAAATCGTGCACCGGGTTGTGCTCTATTTCACTATTCCGCAGAATCTGGGTTTTGTGGTATTTGGTTTTTGGTGTGTTAGACCTGGTAGATCATCTCTTTATTTTCTAAATTTTTTATGTAAAGTACATATATGAGTATACCAGATTGTGTCCAAAAATTGAAGCAAAATATGAAGAGGTTATTTCTAAATAATTCTTGCACTAAACTGCGTTTTGGAAATCTGGGCAGATTGTAGAGGGCTTCGTATCTTGTTAATTTCGTGATAGTTAACAAGTTTATTGGTTATGGGTCCTCATGGATGTCAAACATTGATAAGTTAGCTATGTTTTAGTGTTGGAATCACTGGAAAAGAATGAGTATGTAATTTTTAGTAGATTTTTGAACATGAGGTTGTTCTGTTGTTACTTTTGCTCATAGCTGGATTTCACCAAAATTATTTGGGTTCCCTGGACAGCTTGGAATTTTTTTGATATTTTTACTGTGAGTTTATTATTGAGTCTACTATATCGTGTAAAATTTTCAGAGAGATATTTCAAGTACATAAAATATAAGAAATGTTTTATCGGACTGTGGTAGTTAATTCGCAGTGCTGACAGCACTGTCGCATCTCACGGGAATGACTATAATTTTATCTAGGAAGCTTGAAATTTCAATCCGCCTTTTGATTCGGAAACTAGACTTGTATATCTTCGAAAATGTGTAAGGGTTGTGCCTTAGTTTCTTCTAGAAAGTAGCAGTTTTAGATGTGAAGTTGATGTTGATTGAGATAACTCTTGGAATACGTATCGGGTACGCGCTTACGCGAAGTCGTTTGACACTTTTGGAAAAATTGTGATGTCCGGGCGAAATGTAATCTTATGAAAGAGCTTTTGAACTAAACGTGCTTTGATGGACAAATTATTAGTATTACCAGTATAGCTGGCCATGGGTACACGGAGCCCGCGAAATCCGGCAGGGGTGCACGGAGCCCACGAAATCCGGCAGAGGGATGTGTTCCCTATTAAAACAAGTGGTCGTTTTTTTGTGAAAATTTCTTTGAAAATGAAATATTTTGTGAAGGACACGGTATTTCAGTGGAAATTGGATACACGGTATTGAGGTGTTGATTATGAGTAAAATGATGGACATTTGGTTTTACATTGGACACTTGGGTACTTGGTTGGACACATGTGTTATAAGTGAATTGGGATGAACGTCTAATGATAATGAGGATATGATCATGTGGCACGAGGCCCGAAAGGGTATGCCCGGAGTATGATGAAATGATTAAATGAAAGAGATACATGACGTATGAGTATCCCGATACGTATTTCACGAGTTTTCTCAATCAACGTCAACTTCACATCAAAAACTGCTACTTTCTAGAAGAAACTAAGGCAATACCCTTACACATTTTCGAATGTATACGAGTCTAGTTTCCGGATCAAAAGGCGGATTGGAATTTCGAGCTTCCTAGACAAAATTATAGTCGTTCCCGTGAGATGCGATAGTGCTGTCAGCACTGCGAATTGACTACCACAGTCTGATAAAATATTTCTTATATTTTTTGTACTTGGAATCTCTCTCTGAAACTTTTACACGATATAGTAGACTCAATTATAAACCCACAGTAAAAATATCAAAACTTTCCAAGCTGTCCAGGTAACCCAAATAATTTTGGTGAAATCCAGATTTGAGCAGAAATAAAGACAGAACAACCTCGTGTTCAAAAATCCGTTAAAAATCGCATACTCAATCCCTTTCAGTGATTCCAACACTAAACCATAGCTAACTTATCAAAGTTTAATATCCATGTGGATCCATAATCAATAAACTTGTTAACTATCACGAAATTAGCAAGATACGTAGCCTCCTACAATCTGCCCAGATTTCCAGATTTCCAAAATGCAGTTTAGTGCAAGAATTGTTTAGAAATAACCTCTTCATATTTTGCTCCAATTTTTTGACACAATCTGGTATACTCATATATGTACTTTACATAAAACTTTCAGAAAATAAGGAGGTGATCTACCAGGTTTAACATACCACAAAACCCAGATTCTACAGAACAATGAAGCAGAGCACAGCTCGGTGCATGATTTTTCCAGACTTCGTTTCAAGGAATTTCGATCTGAAATTTTTACACAACGCATACAACCCATAGAGGGACATCCCATAAAAGTTTCGTAATATTAGGAGCTGTAGAACCCTGTCTAGAAATTTGAGCATATAGAGTATGAAATCAACATTTCTGTGACAGATTCATCCATAACATAAACATATATATGAAGAGAGATGAAACCCCTACCTTATATGTGCTTGAGCCCCAAATCCAAGCTTAGACCTTAACCCTCCATGTGAAACCCAACTGAAAATACCCATTTTCAAGCGAAACCAAGCAAAACTCCAGCTCCAAACGCATGTAGATGACAGATTTAAGTGTAAATCCAAGTGGGTTTTGAGTATTGATGAGCATTTTGTGAGAAATCAAGATCGAGAGGGAGAAGAGAGGAGGGAGTCGGCTGCCATGGGAGAGGGAAAATCTTATTCTCTCTCTCTCTCTCTCTCTCTCCTCTTTTATAGTGCCAAAATCCTAATTACGCCTCACACCCCTAATTTCATGAATGTGTTACAACAAAGTCCCAAACTAAACATTTTTTCATATTCACCCACACACAAACATTAAAACTAAATTCTTCAAAGTTCCAAACTTTATTCAAAAAAAAAAATTTACACAAATTTCCGGGTCTTTACATTTTTTGTCGGATTTGCCATCCAAGATTTCAGCCGATGTGGGAATGGTCAATGCTGGTAAGATCTTTGTCATCTTCATGAATCTGATAATGATTTGCATATTAATGCTGTTATATGATTTCAGAAAAGAAGCTTGCAACCATCTTTGCTGTTGTTTGTCTTACTCAGGCGTATATAATAAATAACACGAACATGCATTGACATTTGGTGTGACATAGGAATCTGTATTGCATTGTACTTATGGTCGTAAACTAAATTTGAGTTGCTATGATTGTTGTGATGGAAAGAAGAAAATTTCATGCTCCTGGATGAATTACGTTGTCGGTGGCTTTTCTTACAGTTTGGTTTGTCCTATCCTTTCATTCACGTAGTTTATGCAATACCATTCAAAAGTGCATTTGTTTTCATGAGAATTCAGTAGAACTTTTCTTGTATTTTTGTTTTGCTTTATGAAAAGATATCAGATGAGTCTGTAAGAATTATCTTTGTTCTCTATTAGCCTTCGTGTGAGTTGTTGTCTCATGGTTACTTAAACTTGTATGTCAGATTCTGATTGTGGGGGGCCTCCTCAAAATATTAAAGCTTAGATCAAGTATGTAGCTGCTTGTATTGAAGTAAGGTACGTTGAAGTGAAGCCATGCATTTGTTGGTTAAGTGGATCATTGAATTGAAAGTTGAGAGGAAAAAAATGCTGCTACGAAAAGTAGTTTTATTTGGTACTTGCTGTTACCATTGTATCTAGCATCCTAGAGAGTGGTTCAGCCTGCTTTTTCATCCCAATGGTGATAAAAAACAAATTGAGTGATACTTAAAATGCTTCATACTTGCTCTATTTTTGGCATAACAGAATCTCACTGATGTAGGAGAGTTTTAGGAAATGAGGACTGTCCTTTACATAATTACATGTTTTGTTTGTGTACCGAATCAGAACATTTCCTTTCCACAGGCTACTGATGCGGAGGAGATCCTGAGATTTCTTATCTCCATTAAGGTGAGAGAAAAGTTGTGATCTCTTCAAGATCTATATTTACTAAGTTTTGAGAGAGAACTAGCTCGAAGAGAAGCCAGTTATACACAAATTGTGGGGTGTTTATTTCCTGGCAGTCCAATATTTTTCCTTTTAGAGTTTGATTCTTTTAGTATTTGATTAGGTCTGCCTCAGCTAAAACTTAACTTTTGCATTTACTATAGCGTATAATCTATGTTACATGGATCCTTCATTTTGGCTGTAACACCCGTGGCGATGTGTCCAACACGCGTATCCATTTTGGACACTCGGATCCTCTATTTCATGATATTTACAGAAAAAGAATATCAAATTTGCTAGAAAGCAATATTTCTAGTCTTTCACATGAACATGAAATAGCAAAAACATTTCTTACCCCTTTCTTGTTTAAATACATTTTTAATGTAATTTACGATATCCTAGACAGGGATTGATGATTTTGATAGCTCCCATCTACCACGTTGGATATGAGAATGGATTCAAGAAAATGATTATAGATCGCAAATAGTAAGATCCCAAGTTTTCATTAAATGTGGTAAAAGGTACTTGTGGTAGATGAAAGTTGTGATGACCAAGCGAGATTCAAATGAGCGGCAATCGACATCGTTTTAATTGACCGGAACCTCTAAGTTGCCGACCGTTGTCAGAGATGATTCTAATCGGACGGGAAAGGTACAGGGTAAATGGGAGACGGAGAGAGTTTCACCGTCGACGACGTCCGTTCTAAGGGAAACGCGAGATTATGTGAACTCAATTATTATGGTTTTGATTCAGTATAGCCAAACCTATTTTAAGAAACATAAATTCATTCAGATCAAGTACCAATTGGTATCTAATTAATACGAAATTTTTACATGATTTGTATTTTTCTGTTTTCTACAATATGAATGTCTTAGATCATTCAAATATCACTGAGACAAGTAGAAAGCGTACTTAAAAGTCCCCCAAGGGTGGTTGATATGGAGAGGGGGATAATTCAATTTATCTAAACCCATTTTATTTTAAGAAATAGAAATTTATTCAGATTAAGTACTTATTTTTACTTCATTAATATAGGAGTATAATATTCTTAAATCAAATGTGCTATAATAATTTATACAAGATGAATGTCTCTAATTATTAAAATATGGCCGCTATAGGTAGAAATCGTCCTTGTACTACCCAACTAAAGACTATGCCTTTGAACAAACGAGGAACTTTAATCAAGGATAGAAGAAGGGGAGGGGTAGATTAAAATCAACTTACGAGACGATAGTGCATGTGAAAGGGACGAGATTTTTTTGATATTAGGGAACACGATACCCTTGACCAAGCTCAATATAAAAAACAGGTTCATGTAGCCAATCCAATAGATTGGGATTTTTGGTTTGTATGGTTATCACAATGAGAGTTTCTTGCTTGCAAAACCGCAAACAAGTACTCTGCTCTAGTATGAGCCGACATATTGTCTTACATAGCTCTTCGTATTTTGCTTTTAAATTTTCGTATTGTGGGTTTGAACTAAGTTGTCTTCCGAGAAAAAAAGTTCAATGTATGCCCAATTTTTTACTCTTCATAATCCAACTAATAATTCTTTAATGGTAATTCCCATGTATCTCTTTTCTGAGTTCAAAGCTCCAAACTATTTCTTTGCCATTCAGTCAAAGGGTTTGTGTCACTTTTATGGGGGAAGGGTAGGACAAGTGGTATGCATTGGAAGAAATGGGAGGATATCTGCAAACCTATGGAGAAGGTGGTCTGGGTTTTAGGAATCTTGGCTGTTTTAATCAGGCCCTTTTATGTAAATACCCTCATAAAACGCAAGATGGGAGACACCCTCATTTTTGTTTCCTCCATGAGAACTACGACTGTAAGACCAAGAGTTTAAGATGCAACAAAATTCGAAAAGCTGAAATGGAAAAATCAAACTATGTACAACATT
>JAXBDA010009476.1:0-12473 GCA_036023075.1 Gaultheria prostrata
GAAAAATTTCCTCGCCAATTGGCAAAATAGGCGAGGAAATATATTTTTCCTCGCTAAGATTCCTTCTGCGACGACCTTTTGTCGAGGAACACTGGTGACGAAATGTTTCCTCGCCAATTCGTTTGGCAACGAAATTTGATGTTTTAGAGACGAAACTAATTCGTCACCATAGACATTTTTTCTTGTAGTGGATAGCATTATAAATACATATCCGTCAGCCAAGATCTCTACTCTGGAGGAGCCGAACTAGAAGGAGAAAAAAAAATCGACAAAAATGAAATGTTAAATTTTGATTAAGTAGATTAAAAATTGAGTTCAGAAGTTAATTAAGTATGCTAAAAAAATCCTGACAATTAAAATTTTAAAGTGACTATAAGAGTGGTATTCCTTCCACTTCACATGTGGCGCTCTAGTGGTGCGCCCATACTCCTTACACCAGGTGAGGGTCAAACCCCACCAACTTCATCCATTTTCCCTAGAATAGTACTAGAATTTGATTTTCCTTGTTAAAAAAAAAAAAAAAAACTTCACATTTGAAACTTAAGAAAGAAATTCACATGGCCCCACCCAACTCTTAGGTAGCTCCACCTTTGTTCATATCACAAGACGACAAAAAATGGAGTATGGTTATAAAATATGTAAGGGAGTGTGAAAATCAATTAATTGCGTATTTTTTCAAGATAAGCGCTCTTTGTAATCATATCAATTTGCATCCAATCTACATGAATTTCGTCATAATTGATGTTGTCGATGAGCTCTAGAATGCCAACGGTTTTGGATCCGAGAATGGTCCACAAATAAAAGAACAGGACGCTCCAGTCCTTTGTTGTGACATGAGAAGATTTGTCTTGTTTGTTTTTTTAGAATTATTATTTTTAGTTGTTCTCCAATAGACGAATAGAGAAGATTAAAGTTAAATACATCATACTGAGAAAATAATAGCCGTTGTTTTTAACAAAGAATATCACACGGATAAATTTTCTTATTTTTCGGATTTTTTCAAATATTACCTTTTTTTAAAAAAAAAATTCAGGCTTACGAGTTGACACAAACTTGAGAAGTAAACTCTAATGATTAAAAAAGAAAAATACATTAGAAAAATTGGCTTTCCAAATACCCAAACATAGTCTTAATTCCCTGAGAATTAAAAGAGGAAAATTGGAATTAGGGTTAAAGTAAGAAGCTTGTATCTTTACAAATTCATAATTTGCTTCCACGTTAAAAGGAGATAAAAGAAAAAGGAAGAAAGTGAGGGACATTTTCTTTTTCTTTTCAAAAGACAATAAGGCAATGATTTTGTTACTCCATTAAATTGGTCCATGGCTATCCAGTAGAAATTTAGGATTAGGTGCTTGGACCATGTAGCATAGTCAAATTAAACAAAATAGAATTGCTTGGTATGGGGTATCTCAAAAGGTATTGACCGGAATCATTTAAGGCATGATCCACACTACATCACAATTTATATTTTTATCTCTCCTTCTCCGTTAGTGGACAATGAGATTAATTTCTCAGCATTAGTTGAGGTATACATAAGTTGATCCGGACACTTGATTATCGCAAATAAATATATATACACACACACACGCACACACACACATAAGTTCTACTTCTAGTCAGGGATCCCTGACTTTGTTTAAAAGTCAAGGATCCCTCTCATTCTCACATTTTCCGATTGAATTTTGATGATCTGAGCCATTCAAAGAATTTAACAGCCCCCATGAGGAATCATAAAAAAAATAACCGGGAAGGGCTTCATCCGAGCAGTTTTTTATACAAACCGTATGATATATATTTTATGAAAAATTGCTCGAATGAAGCCATTTCCGGTCATATTTTTTTATGATTCCTTGCGGGCACCCCTAAAAATACATTCTAAATACATTGGATGGTTCGGATTATCAAAATTTAATCGAGAAAGGTGAGGTCCTGACTTTAACAAAAGTCAGAGATCCCTGGCTGGAAGTTTTCCTATATGGAAATCTTAGATGTTTCTTTCTCTTTAAATTTAATGAAAATCTTTTCATGTTTTATCGAGATTCCGAGAAGGCTAAGTTGAGATCTTCGCTCATTTTCTTCCATTTTTATGAAGGTGATGACAATACCACACTTTAATGTAGCCCCTGTCGTTCCATACTCATACTATTTAATTAGAATTAATGGTTTAACAAACACATTTAATGTTCTTTAATATCCAAAACTCTATTTTCATCTCTATTTACAACAAAACACAACATTATTTCACTTTCCTTCCAAAATTTCAAATTATGGACTTTCAACTTTATATGAAATATATCTAATATGGATCTCATTTTGAAAGGTCTCATAAATATTTTCTTAATAATAAAAAATATTATAATAATCGAATTAAAAATATAATTGCTATTATTGTTATTGTTATACCCATAAAAAAATATAGAGACTCATCTCTATTTTGGTGAGGTCTCAACATATAGATATCCAAAATCAAGTCCCTGTTTTACAATAGCTACGGGGCATAAAGGCACGGCTCTAACCAATATGATTTCATCGTAGTTTTGAGCATCGTGCTTGGATGAGTAAAATATTCGGTGAGCAACCACATTATTGATTACAAAATACCTGGTTTGGATGAGTAAGGTGGGACCAAGATGGGTCCCATGTGCCTTACTAGTGTTCTTTTGGTTGTTGGTACTAAAAAAAGGGAGTGTGTATAGGATTTCCCTGACTCTTGAGACCACACAAGTCTTGAATTGGTCCAAAGTATCCTCAAAAGTCAGATTATAAGAGTTTGAGAGGCAAAAAGCTTGTTTGGATGGAAATACGCCGAAAGAAAGTTTTTAACTTTTTGACTCGGATTGTGGCCCATTTTGGCCTACCAATCATCAAAATTCTGTTTACCTCAAATTTTCGTCAATCAATATAGACAGTTTATTTAAAAAAAAATTGGAATGTTGGAATGTGGTTTATTATTACTCCAAATCTCCAATCAAGATGTTTCGTTTTTTTTTATAGCCGTTTTTAAGGACTTGATTGGAAACAAATAAGGACTTGGAAAAATAATAAATAACTTTATTATTAATCTTCAAATTAGTACTATCAACGTAACTGTAACGCCCCAAAAATTCGGGAACGATAATTATTATTACAAATAGAAATAAAGTATTATAACAAGTCTAACATGGCGTCTACTGCGTCAAAGTACATTATTATATTCAGGGTGGGGTCTATGGCCTCTTCTATCCCTCTGCCAGGTCATTTCCCATCTTGGCAGCTTCTGTTGGAAGTAGAACTCCTTCTGTTCATCTCGGTAGTCTGACATAATACGTCAGAGTCGCCAGACAACATCGTGGTATTATGCTAGGGTTACTCAAGTGCAACACCATGAGCAAAGCCCAGCAATAACTCTATCCAAAATCCCAACTAGCAATTCTGGAACAATATATGTATGTTTGAAAAATAACCATAGGAATTAACAGAAAACAGTTTTCATGAGTATATATGTGCCAGTGTCAGTGTAAATTATGCTTGTGCCAGTATCGATACAAATCAGAGTTAAGCGCGTGGAAATAAGCGTGTGTCTCGTATCATCTTTCATTATAGGCATTCTTCTTCAAATTTATCTATGTGTGGACTGCTTCTGACTTCCAGGCCTATAATCATTTCACTCCACTCATATGGCACTGCTTCAGACCACCGAGTCTACAGTCCATCACTCGAAAATTATTGGCCTGTTTCCGTCCTCATTTCAACTGACAACTCCATCCTTTCCGCTCGAGATCCCGACCGTCTTATATCAAGGCGCATATTACAAGATATAAGGTCCGTTCATCCCGCGACACACTCGACATAGTCCCGGCCGTCTTATATCAAGGCGCACACCACAAGATATAAGATCCGTTCACCATGTGTTATACACGCTTAGCACCAAAGGCAACCAAGTTCTCTCCGCGAATCTTGGGACAGTGCTCAAGCGGCACTACCGCATTCATTTCTAATCTTTTCAAAAATTATTTCCATTCTCATCTTGTTTCTCGTGTCACTATTCATCTCAAAAATCGTGTTGTAAATATGCAACGTGTTTCAAAAACCCTTTTTTCGTGTCTATGCAATTTCCTCGTAAAACGTGTTTCAAAAATTAGCATTTCCTCAGAAAACGTATTTTACTAAAATTCAGTATCTCCTCGTAAAATGTGTCTCTTAAAATATCATTTCTCTTTATCCGACCTTCTCTCGACAAATGAAATAGCCAGGAAAGTTCTAGTCAGGGGGGTTGGAATATCCAGTTAATAGCACCCATCTCTTTCTAGACAGACTTTCAAGGGTGTTAGCCTGAGGCCATTCCACAGCCTCATGTTAGTGTGGACGGTCGCGCCCATGCGCTTTTGAATGTTGTTTTGAAAAAAGGGCGATCTGGGAAAAAGAAATTTTAGAGTCGCCACCAGGGGTTTTTATTTTTGGAAAATGTTGGGTACCCGAGGAACCGTTTAGAAAAATAATGACTCTTGTGCCGCTGAAAAAGGGTTTGATCTGCAAAAAATAGAGATTTGGGTTCGGGAGCCAGGTTACCCGCGGGGAAGGTTTTGTTTAAAAAATGCACCCCGCGTGCCTGAAATTTTCCGGTCTCTACTAAATATTTGTTGAATTTTTATGAAAAGATTTTATTGAAAAACTTTAATCAAACAACGAATAAACATTTAAACGGACATGATAATAATAAAAGGAAATAAACAAGACATAATGGTAATGCAATGAAATAACGAGGGGTAACTGTAATAAAAAGGAATATGAAAATATAGAAAACAGAGCACAACTTAAGAAAACAGAGCATGGGTTTGATTTTTGCCAATTGTGTCGTACGGCACACTTGGTTGTGTCGCACGGTGGAGAGTTTGTGCCGCATGGCACAATTGGTAACTGAAGCTTTCAAAAAAATTCGTTTTTGACAAAAGATTAAGAATCAATGATTTCTTTCAAAATATGGGTTTCCTTTGCTGAAAATCATCGTTCTTGAGAAATAGAAATGAAAGTGATGTACCTCCTCGCAAAGATGGTACTTTCACAACAACGGATAATCATTGCGAAATACATATCCGAGAGATTTGTGTTTATTGAAAACCATTCTTCTGAATTCGAAGAAGAGTAATAGAACTCTCCTCAAATCCAACGGAAACCCTCAGAGAGCTTAAGCCATTACGGCTTTGACGAAAGCACGGATTTCTACCTCGAAACGTTTCGGTTGGAAACAAAGCCCTTTGAACCGATTGGATTAGAGACTGGAAGTTATGATTTTTGACAGAGTTTGGGAGTGGCAACAAAGCTTCAAGGAAGGAGAGTGTTTTTTTCTAAAATTTTTCGGTCCCCCTCAATCGGCAACGGAGCTTGGATTTTATAGACGAGGGAGAACTGATCATCTTTCACGCTAACCAATTCCTTCACGCAAGTATGATGAGCTACGGGGTAGCCTTTCAACCCAGTACGAAACCATTATGAGATTCGAGTTGCAGAGCTGCTGAAAATTTGCTGGATTCGCGCTGAACAACAGGTGCCGTACGGTATTCACACTTGCACCGTGCGGTGCAACTATGTGTGCCGTACGGTGGAAGTGGAAAAAATTCTGAATTTTTCAAAAGTGCACCGTACGGTGCACATAGTTGCACCGCGCGGTGCAACTGTGTGTCACGCACGCCACTGTTAACAGGCCAAACTTTGAAGGGCCGCCCCGGGTGCTACCAAACTCCGTTTTGCGCGTGGTTGGTACCGTTGGAAAGCTTGATAAGTCTACTTTCTAACCCAAGTGGTTGGGAAGCAAAATTATTTGTACGTCAAAAGTTATGACGATTTTACCCTCAGGTGGTCGGAAAAAGAGTCGTTTTGGTAAAGTCCTCATATCTCCCTCATTTCAAAACGGATTGAGACATATTATATAACAAAAAAGAGGGTTTTTAATGTACTAGAAGATGGTGTAGGGTATGCCTTGTGTTCAAGAGATTTTTCTTGGGTTTCGAGTACAAAGAGCATTGTTCCAAAGCTTCCGAGGCATATTTTGACCTTTCTCATCATTGGGGATGCAGAAGTCATCAAAATTGGGGTGTCTACAGTTGCCCCTCTTCGACGCGGCTTAGTCACCATCATGTTGGTGTAAGTCGTGTTGAAGATTCGGACATCCCAATTTGACTAACTGTGCGAAAAATAGTAAAACAGAAAATTTGGTTGAGCTCAAGGCTTCCTACGTACCTCGTTTGTGAGGATCAGACCAATCGTAGTTCGGCGGGGCCGTCATGAAAATTGCCACCTCATTTTTCAATGAGGGAAAAACGAGTGATATCTGGTAAACAAAACCGACGAATGTCTTGAAGGATTAAATACCGTATAAGGGCTTACATGAAAACTTTTAAACGCCGTGTAAGGACTTACATTAAACTTTTAATGCCGTATAAGGGCTTACTTACAAGAAAACTTTTAAATGCCGTACAAGGGCTTACATGAAATCTTTTCAAATGCCGTACAAGGACTTACATGAATTTTTTTTAAATGCCGTGTAAGGACTTACATTAAACTTTTAATGCCGTATAAGGGCTTACTTACAAGAAAACTTTTTAATGCCGTACAAGGGCTTACTTACAAGAAAACTTTTTAATGCCGTACAAGGGCTTACATGAAAATTTTTAAATGCCGTGTAAGGACTTACATTAAACTTTTAATGCCATATAAAGGCTTACTTACAAGAAAACGTTTTAATGCCGTACAAGGGCTTACATGAAACCTTTTCAAATGCCGTACAAGGACTTACATTAAACTTTTAATGCCGTAGAAGGGCTTACTTACAAGAAAACTTTTAAATGCCGTGTAAGGACTTACATTAAACTTTAATGCCGTAGAAGGGCTTACTTACAAGAAAACTTTTAAATGCCGTGTAAGGACTTACATTAAACTTTTAATGCCGTATAAGGGCTTACATGAAAATATGATCTCAAAATATTTAAACGCCATAGAGGACTTAATCAACGTCATAGAAGTTTTAAAATAATTTCTGAAAATTTAATCAACGCCGTAGAGGACTTAATCAACGCCGTAGAGGACTTAAAATAATTTCTGAAAATTTAATCAACGCCGTAGAGGACTTAATCAACGCCGTAGAGGACTTAAAATAATTTCTGAAAATTTAATCAATGCCGTAGAGGACTTAATCAACGCCGTAGAGGACTTAATCACCGCCGTAGAGGACTTAAAATAATTTCTGAAAATTTATCAACGCCGTAGAGGGCTTACATGAAAGATTTCCGAATGATCTCAAAAAAAAAATATTTAAATGCCTTGGAGGGTTTAAAAATGATTTTCAGAAAATTTATCGAGGATTTAAAAATTTTAACTGGTGCCATTGAGGACTTAAAGTGTCATTAAAAATTTAAGTGGTGGCATAGAAGACTTTAGAGATTTAAAGCGGTGCCATTGAGGACTTAAAGATTGTGATGACTCGGGAAGCGCCATTTCAAACCGCTGGGTGAGAAATCTATCTCAAAACTCTAGGGCGCGAAATCTATTTCAAAACTCGGGTGGAAACAGGTATAACCGTTTGGGTCACAACATAAAGCTGACCACTTGGGGGTCACAACATAAAACTGACCACTAAGGTCACAACAGTGGGTGTGCTGTAAATGAATTGAGACTACAGAGTTTTATTGCTATAGAGGACTTTCAGGGGCAATGACCATGATCGTTCGGAGTGTGTGAGTGCTTGCGATCCGTTCAGAGCAGAGTGACCGTTTGGATTAATGAGAGTGCTTCTAATTGTTTGGAGTCACGAGAGTATTTATGAAAGTGATTGTGACCATTCGGAATCACAAGAGTGTGTGTGTGACCGTTTGGACTTATGAGAGTATCTGTGAGAATGGTTGTGATTCGTTCGGAGCGAGTGACTGTCCAGACCAACGTGAGTGCTTTATGAGAATAATCATGATCCGTTCGAAGCGAGTAACCGTCCAGACCTACGAGAGTGCTTGTGAAGAATGATTGTGATCCGTTCGGAGCGAGTGACCGTCCGGACCAACGTGAGTGCTTCATGAGAATGATCGTGATCCGTTCGGAGCGAGTGACCGTTTGGACCTACGTGAGTGCTTTGTGAAGAATGATTGTGATCCGTTCGGAGCGAGTGACCGTCCGGACCAACGTGAGTGCTTCATGAGAATGATCGTGATCCGTTCGGAGCGAGTGACCATTCGGACCTACGTGAGTGCTTGTGAAGAATGATTGTGATCTGTTCGGAGCGAGTGACCGTCCGAACCAACGTGAGTGCTTTGTGAAGAAAATGATCATGATGAGAATGATTGTGATCCGTTAGGAGCGAGTGACCGTCCGGACTCACGTGAGTGCTTTATGAGAATGATCGTGATGAGAATGATTGTGATCCGTTAGGAGCGAGTGACCGTCCAGACCAACGTGAGTGCTCGTGAAGAATGATTGTGATCCGTTCAGAGCGAGTGACCGTCCGGATCAACATGAGTGCTTGTGAAGAATGATTGTGATCCGTTCAGAGCGAGTGATTGTCCGGATCAACGTGAGTGCTTGTGAAGAATGCTTGTGATCCGTTTGGAGCGAGTGACCGTCCGGACCAACGTGAGTTCTTCATGAGAATAATCATGATCCGTTCGGAGCGAGTGACCGTCCGGACCAACGTGAATGCTTGTGAAAGGTTCGTGGTCAAGGAAGTGTATATGAAAGTGATTTTGACCGTTCGGAGTCACAAGAGTGCGCGTGACTTGTTCGGAGTCACGAAAGTGTATGTGACCATTCAGAGTCACGAAAGTGCTTATGACCGGTTCAAGGTCAAGAAAGTGTTTGTGACTGTGACTGTGACCGTTCGGAGTCACAAGAGTGCGCGTGACTTGTTCGGAGTCATGAGAGTGTATGTGACCGTTCAGAGTCACGAAAGTGCTTATGACCTGTTCAGGGTCAAGAAAGTGTCTGTGACTGTTCAGAGTCACAAGAGTGTATGCGACTTGCTTAGTGAGGGAACTGAATTCAGACCACGGAGGTCAAATGCCAAGGAAGACTTAAGAACACAGTGAGTGCCTACAGAGGATTTTAGTTTGAAAAACTGTAACTGAGGACTTTTGATTGAAGAATCGTCCCGGAGGATGGTTGCGTGAGACTCAGGTTTTGATACTTGACGACATAATAACAACATTCGTTTCTTTAAAAAGGTAGGAGGCACAATGGGGTGTCTCTTTCGCTTTACTGTCTTTCCATTTGGCCATGGTTTGGATTTCGAGCTGGTTCTTGAGGCTAGAGCTTTTAGGTTGAGGTTTGACCCTTCAGTTTATTTTTGTTCAGGCTGAAACTTGCAGCTTTGAGCCTTCTTGGATCCCGGCGTATGCTTGCCCCGGTGAATAGTGGTGGGCTGACGTGCCCTTGTTCTTGGATTTGGGCACATGCTTGCCCTAGTGAATGGTGGTGGGCTGACGTGCCCTAGCCTTGGACAAATGTGCCCCTCATCTCTGAATCTGTTGGTGGTTGTGGCTATTATTGATTTTTCCATGCATTGAAATCGTCTTCCACGAGTCTAAGACTAACAAGACCGTTTAGGGTCTGATTGGATAAAAACCTTGTGTGAATTTGGACAAGGCCCAGACAGAGGAGTGACTTTACAATGATGCCCCTTGGCAAGACATAGACAATGAAGTGTATTTTTGATAAGACCATGCTAACTGAAAGAATTTTGACAAAACTGACAAGACCGAGGGATTTGATCGGCCATATGGACAACAGAATGAATTTTGACACGACTGACAAGGCCGAGGGATTTGATCGACCTTTTGGACAAAGGGGGTGGATTCTGACAAGTCCATGTTAAATTGAGCGCGACACTCGAGGATGGCAAAACGTGCCCCACAATTGATATTGAAACTGTCATATACTTGAGTCTTCAAAATTTTGAAATTATATCACTCCGTCAAATGATAATCATTCAAATCGAGATTTTTGTCAAAACACGAGATTTCTTATTAGGAACCCATGCCCTGGGTTGCTGATGATGATCTAAGGTGCCCTAGTTTGGAGGGCTGCTGATGAAGACACATTGATGTGCCCCGGTTGGATTTCTGCTTTGGCTGACGCCACTGTTTGCACAATGCTTTGACTTTTGAGGGAGATTAGACTGTTCCCTTTTTTACTTGGATTCTCACTATCAAATTGCACTTTCCAATCTGAAAGGTCTTTATTCAGGTTATAATGGGGCCAAGGTTATGGGCTTTGACAAAGAAAGGATAATAGGCTCAAAATTTTATTTTCCTTCAGGTTATTGGAGCTAGCAGCTATCTTGGATTACATCGGTGCCCCTTCTTGCTTTTGATGGGCATTTTCTTTGTGTCCATTTTGCTCGAGCACTTTTGCAATTGTTGTGCCTATGTGTTTGACACTTTCATTCTCTTGAAATTTTGACGTGTCGATGGCAGCAATGCGTTTTGGCACTTTCATTGGACATGCTGGTGATAACTGTGCATTGGCACTTTGTTTCTCTTAATTCAACCCAATGCGGGGGATAGCTGCCTAGCTGGGTTTTTTTCAAAGAAATTAATTTGAGGCTCAAAAGGGCTATCAAAGGGGGTATATTTATCTGGGAAATAAAAGCAAAGAATGCCTTTCTTCATTTTGAATTGCGCAACTTGATAGCGAGAATCAGTGTATGCTCTAACTTTTGCCTAGATCATATCTTGAAGTTTTGATCTATCGAGCCTTTTGCCTTAACTTTTGCCTAGGCTGTCCTTGCGGGTTTTCGACCCAGCAGGCTTTTTCTATACCAAAGCATTTCTTCTTGATGGCACTGTGGAATGGTGCATGGAATTCCTTCTTCTTTCGCAGGGCAATGATTCAATCTCATGTTTTGAAGTGATTCTCATGATTCTTAAATGATGGTGGAAAACAATTCCAATTTTAGGGATTATTGCAAAAACTCAAGTTTATTAAGACAATTTCAATATAAAGGTGTGACATTGATTTTCCAAAAGTTACGAAAGTTACGATCAAACCACTAAGGGTTGCCTACGTATCCTTTTGCAAGGAATCAGGTCGTGCGTAGTTCGGAACTACAATGCCGACTCTGTTTTTGGTTTTTTGATAATTACAGACTCAAATTTGAAGACAGACACAAACGTGAAAGCAAAAAAAAAAGCATGAAAGACTCGAAACACAACCTAACACAATAAAGATGAAGACTTGAATTCCAAACTTGAAAACTGGACTTGAAGATTTGGCCTGACTTGCATGCTCCCAAGATTCGTGGAAGATTGAGCTATTGCATGATCACTGATGATTCATTGGTTAAGCACGGTTTTCAGCTTTGACAGGGATGGACCCGTTGTCAATGAGATCTTGAATTTCATGGCGAAGGCAGTGATAATCATTGGTAGCATGACCGGGCATCTGGTGGAATGCACAAAAGGCATTTGGGTTATGGTAAGAGGGGAGCTTCTGAGGTAGAGGAGTTGGTTGGAGTGGTCTAAAGAGACCGTCTTTGAGGAGTTCCTCATAGACCGAGGATAGTGGTGTGGTGAATTTGGAAAATGATCTTGGTTGGTCCTTGGGCCAGTTGATTTGAGTTGTGGTCTTGGTTGGTTTGATAAGGTCAGGGTTAGGGACAATGTTGGGCTCTTGGAGTGGAATTGAGATGGTTTCATTGTCAATGAGGTCCTGGATTTTGTTTTTGAGGCGAACACAGTTATTAGTGTGATGGCCGGGCATCTGATGGTAAATACAGAAGGTGTTTGGATTATAGTTTGCGGGAAGCTCTTTGGGTGGTTCGAGAGGTTTGAGAGAGTTAATTTCAAAAAGGCTTTTGCAGATGGTAACAAGGGAGGTGGGGAATTGGTGAAAGTTTCTTTTAGGGTGGTTGCTTCGGGTTGTGGCCTGGGAATTGTTGTTTGTGGAGCTGGAGGCGATATCTGCAAGGTTGTCCCTTTTGATGTCGCGCTGGTGCATTTTCAGATCTCCGATGCCAATGAAATTTTCACAGCCCAAGGGTTTGAATTCTTTGATAGATTCATCTAATTCAGAAATTCTAGCCAAAGCTGCAGCCATTTCCGGGCTTTTTCTGGGTCGCTTGGGGTTCTCTTGGATTGGTGGGAGATGATAACAAATGTCTTGCATCATGACCATGAGCTGAGTGATTTGGTTGCCCAGGTCGTCCACAGCTTTCTTGAGTTCCTTGATTTCAGCCTGAACATCCATCCTTGACTTCAAGTGGTAAGGTCACCTTGTTTGGCTTGACGGCTAAGAATTGACAGTAAAGCAAAATTGAACTCCGGAGTGCCCTTGCTTGTTTCATTTTGAAAAGGAGGATGTCGTGCATGTGTCATCATGTGTGTTACCATAAGTCTCAGAAGGTGTTTTCAACAGCCATGGGTAGGTCATTACTCGGTAGGTTAAGTTCCCGTGTGTTGGAACCAGAGCCAATCAATTTTCGTGACCATCCAAGACAGAGCAATAAGGCTGCTGAA
>JAXBDA010009477.1:0-12470 GCA_036023075.1 Gaultheria prostrata
CGTGATTCGAGAGATCCCCATGCAACGGAACGAACGTGACTGCGTGACGTTTGGGGACGTCATCCGTAACGAATGACCAAGGTGCCCCCGTACTTGGAGCACCTATATAAAAGGGAGAAGGAGAAGGCGAGAGGTACGACACACAACCCTACTAAGCTTTACTTCTCTCTGATTTCACCTCTCTCATTCTCTCACTAGACCGTCGGAGTGCCTTCCCTGGCCAACTTCCGGCTAGGTTGGGTACTAACGCCGGGCTCTACGTGTGCAGGTGATTCAAGAGACGTAAGATCAAACCCTCCTACGGTGAAAGAGAGTCCTAAGGAGGTCTACCGGAATTCAGGACACCACACCTTATCTAACCGGAAATGCTAGTACCTCTTCGTCCTACAGTAATTTTAAGAGTTCACTAAAATACAACACAACTTACAACACCTCATAAAAAGATTTTAGATTCATACATTAATTGTAATGCCAGTACCCCCTTTCTTGTTTAGGCAATGGAACTCTCGGTCATCACCTGGACACCGGCCACCATCATCGAGACACGCATGACATTCCTTTGACACATGATATTCAACAGAGAAATCAGAAGTCAATAATGAGAATGGATTACTAGGATTTGGGTCCTCAATTGATGACATCACTGGCGGTTGGAAAAATTTACAGTTTCTCGGCACACTGTCTGGAGTCGGAACTGTAATATTCGGATACGAATAGTAGACAGTGTACCCTTTGCAACCATCGCCAGTATATTGAGTGTAATTACCAGAGAAGTGCTTATCTGTCTGATCCTCAATTTCAGGGTTGCCGATGAAGCATTTAAAGAAGGTGAGATTGGGGGATATAGTGTAGGAAATAGAACCCGTATTTTTAGGATGGACGTAACTGAAAAATTCGCAATCCTTGGAATCGATAAGGCTTTTTAGGTATGGGTCACGAATCTTTATGGCATCGTCAGTGAAGTTGCTAACTTGAATAGATCTTTCCAAATCGCCCAATATGACTTTTGGAGCTGGTTCATGACAACTTAATGTGCACAACCCACAATCGGGATATGTGATATTGGTAAAAGGGAATTTGAACGTACCATGAGTTCCGCATTCGATGGAGGATGGACAAGAAGAACCAGAAGAGTGAAGAACCAGCAGATGAGAGACAAGAAAGAGAGAGAGAGTAAAAAAAAGGGAAAACTCGGTTTTATTTCCCAATTGAAAGCAGCAAGAACAAACCCCATAGTTTTAAGAGGAACGAAATTCCCTCACCCCTTTTTTTTTTTAGGAGGAAGGGGGCGAAATTCTGTTAGTACAAACCAGGGTTTTGTAAAAGAGAATATATTACTTCCACCGGCGGTGAAAATCCCCACATTTCCTCCAAACCAATGATAGGTTGTCACGCCAGCAATCTTTATAAAAAAAATACGTTGGACACCCTGGTTCCACTCTCCCCAAACTCCAACTCAACCCTTTCAAGTTTCAATGATTAAACACTAGCCCCATTATCCTTATTGTGTATTTTCTATTGGCCATTAAGCAGAAGAATAAAAGAAGGAAACGGCCGTTGGTCTTCAACGCCGTCGAAAACAAAAGTCGTCTTTAACATCGTCATCCAGTTCCCAAAAACAAAAAAAATCTTCATCTACATACATGGTACTAGTATACTTATCTATAAAAAGAAAATATGATAAATGATATTGTTATTTTAATTTTTGCATCCTCCTCTAATTTATTTTTTTATTCTACGGCTCATTATTTATGCAAGATCTAATGATGGATGCCACATACTCATCCTTGTTTTGATTTCTTCTCGATGAATTTTGTGGATGACAATGAAGCTTCTTTTTTTGTTTTTTTTTGGGATGAATGGTTTCAATTATCATGAGTAAAAATCATGTAGCTTCATCATATTGATGTTCACGACTCATAATATAGTTGGTTTGTTACTCTCCTTTAGAAGAGAGAGGTCTTGAGTTTGATTTTTCAAGAAAGAGATGCTCGGGAAAAAAATTGTACTATTTGCAGTCGGAAAAAATTATCTATGCGTTTTTACCTGTCATCTTGCACAAAATCTTTTTTTTGGTGTCTTTATTATAAAATGAACATATTATGGCCGCTAAATTAAAAGGAAACAGATTGCAGTTATTGTTGACATTTGAATAAGGTTTGGGGGCTTGTGCGTAATTCTGAAAACTTGAAAGAGGGTTGAGTGGGAATTTGGAGAAAGTGGAAAACAGGTTGGAAACGTAATTACTCACAAATGTTGTACTGAATTGGTGTTGTGGCAACGTGTTATTGGTTTGGAGGAAAACCTAGTGTTTCCACTGCCAGTGGAAGTAATCTTTTCTCTTTGTAAAAAATCAAGGAACCCACCATAATTTGTTTTGAATTTATGGTTGACACGGCAGTTGACTTGGAAACGCTGTATAGGAGGAGTACTGGCGGAAGTCGTCGAGAAAAGACGTCATTGAGAGTGGGTTTCCTACTAGCTTTCCTCATTGGCTCACCACCACTATAACGCCCTTGACCCACTGACGATTGTCTTCCATCTGATTGCACATTAGTGTACTCCGGGGCAAACGAAAAAAAAATCCAGAGAAACAGCCAAAGGTGATGGGAGTCGAGGTCACTCACTTGCCAAATTGGTTCACACTTCACACCACTGAAGACAATGCCAAGCGCATCACATCAGTCTTTAAAAAAAATTGGGTTCTGTTGCAGCGGCTTTGTTTGGTTCTATTTTTTTTTGCTCATTTTCAAACAAAATTTTCAAAAAGGATCTTTCTTTTCCCAATTATTTTTAATATTTCACTCTCCACTCATTACCTCATTATTCTCATTCTCTCTCAAATCATTAACTCATTATTCCCATTTTCAAAAATCCAACCAAACACTATCTCAAAAATTATTCTCAAAATTTTCTTTACAAAACCCATCCAAACACAGCTTTTATGTTTTGGCCTAATTACTCGCCTGACTTATATTTGTCTTTTTTAATTTTTTTTTGCGTTTGTTAATTTTTCATTAAATTTCCGTGTATTATGAATTTGTCTCGATAAAATGAATCAAAAAAAGTAAAAAAGAAGGATCCAAGTTTAAATTTTTTTTGAATAAAGACAAAAATAAGTCAAAAAGACAGATTTTTACACTTTTTTTATTCAAAAAAATTGAGAGTTCTAATACTCCATTTGTCTCTTTTTAAGTGTGTTACCTCGTAATTCCAACTTATTTTCTCTCACATCAACTTTAACAACTTTTACATATTCTTTTCACTACTTACCCTTATCAGTATAATAATACCCACTAACTTTTCAAAAATGAATCTACTTTTAAGAGCAAAATAGAAAATGTACCCACTAACTTTTTAAAACACCCACTTATTAAGGGACAACCCAAAATTGAAAGTTACACACTATAAAAGGGACAGAGGGAGTAATAATTTTTTACCTTTTTGGATTTCTCTCATCGAGACGAATCAATAATACACAAAAATTTGATGCAAAACTAACAAACGCGGAAAAAAAATAAAAATAAAAAGTCAAAATGACTTGGGCCAAAACATTCCGACTGCCGTTTAAAAAAAAAAATTAATGTTTGGTTGAGAGTTTGAGAAGAATATTTTGAGAAATATTTTTGAGATAGTGTTTTTTGGAAAGAGAGTAAAAAATAGAGAGGGGTAATAATTGAGGAGAGATAGAGAGAGAAATGAGAATAATGGTTAGAGAGAAGGGTAATGAGTATGGAGAAAAATGTGAGCAATGGTTGAATGGAGGAGAGATGGGGGAAGAATCTTTTTGAAATTTTTTATTTGAAAATGGGAAGTGAACTTCGACTTGCTATGGTAATTTTTTTGGGAAGTAACGTAAGCAAAGAAAAAAAATTGACATCACATGTCAAATTTGACATGAGAGAGGAGATGTCAAGTGATAGATAATTGATACCTTGGTTGGAGTTGACTTAAATGCCAATTCATCTATTTGACATGCCATGTCAACTTTTATATCCTTAGTTGGAGATGGCAACGGGCTCTGGAGTATTTGGTCTTAGCTAGTCAAAGAATTACCTTGATTTTGAGCTTAAAAAACGCCATGGGGTATTTATTTAACGAGAAGCAATTTTGTTACAGTGTGACCATATGATGACTACTTTGGCTCGACTCGGATTTCGTTTTGTACCCCAAAGTTTCATATTTTATGGTTTCGTAAGAGGGCAATACGATCGGACCCTTGCTTGACCGTAGAACTTCACAACTGCGTGAGCAAGGCTGAAAGGCCAAGCCTAGCACCGAGTTCTGGCCACATAAGCAAGGCAAGGCTCCATGAGCTAGCTAGCCGCAACACCGAGTTTTGGCGGAAAAGCCTAGCCTGGCCGCAAGTTGTGGGTTGCCCAGCTGCGTGTCCCAGCTCTACTAGAACTTATTTTCATTAAGTTTTATGATGCCATTACAAGGTATTGATATCATACCATCTCTCTATAACGGGATCGCTCCCCACTACGTCTGGCAAGACCATTTCGATGTCCTTCTATGAAAGGATAAAGTCCTTCTGCTTGGACTAGTATGAATGATTGAGAAAATGATTATTATGAATACTGATGCTTAATGATTTGTCTGATCTTATTCCTTCAGAAAGTTGAAGCATTATATGATATGAAAACATTCCCTATAGTCAAACCTGTAACCTTGTGTAGACACCCCATTTTGCTAGTCCACAATGTTAGGTCTTTTGCAGAGCCGCCACCCAATGACGACAATGTTACCATTGACCACGATCGTCCGGAAGGAGCCGATTTGATGCGTAGATGTTTTAAGGTAACCAATCTCTTGTTCGTTTGCTTTGAATCCCCAAAAATATTTTATCAAGTCTGAATGTGGATGCTGAAACTGTGAAGGGGGATTCATTTCAAGTTGGGAAAGTGTTGATCTGTACTGAGAATGTGGCTTTAATTGATGAGCGGATTAATATTCGTGTTAGTGGCATAAATCATAAAGTTAGAATTTCGGAAGAGGAATGCTCGGACCCCTTGAAGACCTTTGATTCAAGTCAACTGTTCTGCCACCTGGTTTATGGTGCAGATGTAACCTTGGATTCAACTCAATACTTGCAGCTGAATCTTCAAAGAGTTGAAGATGAAGACTTGGAACCCAAGATCTGAATCCCGTACCGGACAGGGTACCGGTTTTCTTACTGGTACGGTACGGTACCGGTACCGGGCCAATACCGGTACCGTTTCGGATTTAGCGCTATTTCTATTATATATAATTTTAAATATATTTTTATAGCATTTTTTTATACACAAACTAAATTTTTTATAGCATATTTCATACAAAATATATTTTTTATAGCATATAATCGGTTTTTTGATATTAATAGATAACTTTTTTTTGTACTGTGTTAATAAGTAACTAGACTGTGTTAATAAGTAACTAGAGACCTAAAACATTTGAAGGGTTTTGTACCAAAAAAAAATTTGAAGGGTTTGGCCCAACTTAAAAATAGATAGCCGGCCCAACCTATACATCACTTATAACTTATAAGTAACTAAAACCCTAATATATACCACAAGCTGTATTACTGTATAGAACACAAATGGCCGCAGCTCTGCTGTCTCCACCGGTGAGGAGTAGCTCTGCTGGTTTCTCCCTCTCGATCAGGTCTCTCTCTCTCCCTCTCCCTCTCCCTCTCTCGATTTCGTGCTCTCTCCCTCCCCCTCTCTCTCTCGATCCTTCAAAACTCTGCAGATCTGTGCTCTGCAATTTTTCGGACGAAAACTCCGGTAAGTTCATCTCGGCCGGTATTTACCGGATCAGGCGGTACAGACCGGTAAAGTCCGGTATTGTCGCCGGGACGGTATTGAAGGGAGAAGTTACCGGTTTCTCTCAAATCCGGTACGTACCGGCCGGTACGGTACGGTACGGTACGAGATTAACAACCTTGCTTGGAACGCGTAAGGTCCCCTGTTTGTTCTTGTGAGAGTTCGGGCTCCTTGATTTTAGATTCTTTTGTTGAGGAATCTATTGAAGGAAGAGTTGTGAGTCGAAACTAGTCCATTCCCTTTGCTTCAGCTCTTGAGGAAGATGAAGACCATGTGGATAATACTACGGCAAAGGATGTTGCTAAGTGGGACTCGGTGGATAACGATGATTCGATTGAGGACTCTGACAAAGTGGTAGAAACGGTTTCGCCGAAGGAGGAAATGGAATCGGTTCCTGGTTCCGACAAAGCTCAAGTGGTTGAAGCCAAAGATATGGACTTTCGCAGAAACTCGGTGGAGGATGTGGCAAAGTCAATGGAGGAGGTGGGAGATTCTTTGGCGAATGTGGCAGATTCAATAGAGGATTTGGTGGATGATGAAGACTGTGCAACCTTAGATCTTGTTTCTGCCGATCCTCTCATTAATTATGTGGATCTCAAACGTCGCAAAAAGAAAAACCGCACCAATCAAGGAGTTCGTAGGAAACCTGTCTCCTTATGGCGTTATAATCCTTTGAAAGCTTCCCTTTTTTTGAAATCGTATAGCTTGGACAAAATTGAGAATAATTCAAGAAGGTTTAAGATGGGATCGAAGAACGGAAGAAGTAGCGATTCTCTTCTTAGCGCGCCTATTCATGCATCTCCTTCTTTGGGGGGCAGCCAACATTCCGATTCTGGGCCCTTGTTTTTTTCTCAAAAGGAAGTTAGTAGCTTCGAGAAAAAGTTGGAGGAAGAAATTATAGCAACAAGATCCACTGAGAATATTCTCGACATCAACCTTCTCCTGGGGGATGAAGCAATCTTAAAGGAAATGATTGAAGCTAATCTCAAAAGAACTCTCTCTTTCGGCTAATTTGGATCCTTATGGTTTTTTGTGGTAGCAACAAGGGTTAGTCTCGAGTTCGTAGTTTGTTTGGGCTATTGTGGCTTAGGGTTGTGTTGTAGGTGTTCAGAGGTTTCTGGCTGCTGTTTTGGTTTTGGCGCCTTTTGGTGCTTTTGGTTTTTTCTTCTTCCCCTTCATTTTCTTTCTTTCAACCTTGGTTGGATATCTCTTCTCTCTTTCCTCGATGTACCCTTATCGAGTTTCATTTATATAATTTCTTTTTCCGATAAAAAAAAAAATATTTTATCAAGTCTTAAGAGTCTTCCAAAAAGTGTCATGTTCGTCTTGGGTTGTTTAAAATCATGTCAAATTGCTTTCAAGCCCGTATGTTGAGTTATTTATAATTCTCAAAGAGTCCCATTTTTAGCCCAAATTGTCGCTATTTTTGACCCCAAAATTGGCCCAAAACACGTCTTTTTGAACCCGAAATAATCCGTTTTCAGCCGAGAGCCGGGCCAGCTCTGGGCCATGTCTGGTCCAGCCCATGCACTGCCTTTAGTTCCATACTGCCCGTGTTTTGTTCCATCCCACATTGTACATTGCTCGAGGACAAACACAAGACTGCATATAAATAACTTAGGATAAACCCTCAGAGAAGAACGCTATTCTTTACTTGAATGTGGGGTAAAAATTTCATTTGATATGAAACACTTCAATGAGCAAATTTAAATCTAAGCACAAATTCAAGTAAAACCTTCATGAATTGAGTTTGGGAGGAAAAAAATAGCCTTGTAAAATTTGAGTATAAGTTTAAGTCTCCCTTGATTGAGTAAAAACTCCATTTGGTATAGGTTTGAGTCAATGAGTGGAGTTGATTTTAGGAGAGTTTCACCTAAATTTTGAGTTTGAGTAAAAAATGAAGATAAGGGCTGGAGATGCTCTAAGAGGAGATGCTCTAAGAGGAGGATAAAATGATTTTAAGTGTCAAAACAAGTTGGACGGTGGAATTTCATTTCGTATTGCAGAATTGAAATTTTGCACAGGAAGAAGTCCACAGATTAGGTATGGCTGAGTGGTTGTTACTGCAGAAAAGAAAATATGTTAGGGCTCTATTTGTTCAAATGTTTGACACAAACATTATGAACTATACAACCATTGATACAAAACACAAATAAAAGTATGAGATTTGTGTTCCAAGTAAAAAGCCATTCCCAAATCCCAATACAACAGGAAGCCACTGACCCATGACGTCAAATATCTCCACACCTAAGCATTGTATAATTTGTATGTATACAAATGACTGCTCCATTAATTATACACATTCTCTCTATAAGTATCTGATCTATAACACCAACAAAGATATAGAGTACAACATTTCAATAGATCCTCCGATCCTTTCAAGGTGAAGCATAATGAAATGAAACCTTACACACTGGAAATGGAAGCGGTAGAACTACTAAACCATCCGTTGGTCACAGAATCTTGTGAAGGTGGTACCTTGCAACAATTCAGCAACTCAGCATTATCCCCATCTGGTGAGGGAGGCGGCATTTCTCCAATTTCGTCATCTTTGTACTCCAAGATTTCCTTCAAAGCTTCCAAAACCTCATTCATTCTAGGCCTCATTTCCTTTTCGAGTTGCAAACACCGAAAAGCCACCTCTGCAACCGAGGTAGTCATCCTCTCAACCGATGAATCAGAATTGAACCCAAGAGCCGGATCAATTAACTCATTGAATGCACCATCTTGGATTCTGCTTATTGCCAAGTTGGCCAAATTGATCTCATGCCTATGCCTACTAATGTCAACAGCCGGCAGTGATGATATAAGCTCTATGAGAACAACCCCAAAACTATAGACATCGCTTTTATCAGTAAGTTGGTAACACTGGTGGTAATCTGGATCAACATAGCCTGGAGTCCCTTGTGGCGCGGTTGACACGTGACTGACATCAATCGGGAAGAGCCTTGAAAGCCCAAAATCTGCAACTTTGACGCAAAAATTGTTATCAAGGAGTATGTTGTTAGTCTTCACATCGCGGTGGATGATTTCAGAAGCATGGAGGTAAACCAATGCACTTGCAGTTTCAATGGCTATGTTCATACGAATATGCCATGGGAGTGGGTGATCCTTTGCTAGATCACCGTGTAGATGATCAGCAACAGTACCATTGGGAATATACTCGTAGACCAGTAGTAGTTCTCGGCTGTGGCGTGAGGTGCAGCCATAAAGGGTTACAAGATTGGGGTGGTGCAAGTGCGTCAGAATTTCAATTTCGTTCACGAATTGTGCCACTCGCTTATAGTTATGCTGGTATAGGCGCTTGACTGCAACTTCCCGCCCGTCATGGAGTTTTCCTGTTTCAGAAATACAAAATATGACTATGCAGCACAATATAGTGCTAGTAATGCTATAGTACCAGAAAAATGTCCGGAATACAGTAAACCAAAACTATGATAGGGCTCACCATGGTATACGGTCCCAAAACCTCCATCGCCCAATTCCTTGGAAGGATCAAAGTTATGAGTGGCTTCTTTAAGTTCAGAGTAGGAGAAGACAGGGATTCCAAAGTAGGCACTGCCTTCTTCAAGGTCTTCTTTTGAGAAGGGATCAGAAGAACTGTTCCTCCATTTCTTGTGATACCGGATGATAAGTATAAGCAAGCAAGCAAAAAGGAAAACTCCGGGTATAACTGTAAAAAATAGAGGGGTATTCAGGGTCCGTATTCAGGTTTTGGGTCCCTCAATTCATGGAATCAAGAAAATATGGCAGTGAGAAAGGATTGAATACTTCATAGGGGAAAACCACTATCGAATTAAGGTTGCATACCAAAAACATCAGAATCACGGACGATTTTCTTTTTTCCATAAGATAAATAAATGTAATTTACTCATGCTAACAGCTACTGATCAAAGGAGTATTACCTATTCCTAGAATCAATCGCAAGTGACTTCGCCCTGCAAGCATTGTCAAGGAGAAAAGCATCAGTCAATCAAAGTTGTTTACTCTGGGAAATTCTGAATGTATACATACGTAGAGACTATCCAGGACCCCAGTTACCATTTTCGTTAATGAAAACGAAGATAACCAATTCATATGAAGCTGCTTGGTATAAATTGAAGTGGTTTTAATTTGATGGTATTAATATAGAAATGCCAGTACCTCTTTCCTTTGACACATGATATTCAACAGAGAAATCAGAAGTCAAAAACAAGAATGGATCACTAGGATACGGTTCCTCAACTGATGACACCACTGGCAGTTTGTAAACCAAACAGTTTCTCAGCCCACTCCCTGGAGGCGGAACTGTATTCTTCCAATCCGAATAGAAGACAGTGGATCCATAGCAATCTTCGCTGCTATAACGAATGTAATTACCAGAGAAGTAATTATCATTCAGATCCACATGTTCGCATTTGAAGAAGGTGTGGTTGGGGGATATAGTGTAGGAAACAGGAACAGATTCTAGAGGATGGAAGTAATTGAAAAAATTGCAACTCTTGGGATCGATAAGGTAGAGAGAGACCCACAATTCATCAGAAATGCCTCAATGTTTCGGTAGTTCTCTTTTTTAGTTTTCCAAAAGGATATGGATTCAATTTGTGTGAGTTTGTTGATGATGCAGAACAACAGAATTACCGTAATCCCAACAGTAAATCAGCTGAAGCGAAATTCCGACGAAATGGTAAGATATGGAAAATAGTACTCCCTCCGTCCCTTTTTAAGCGTGTTACCTCGTAATTCCAACTTATTTTCTCTCACATCAACTTTTACATCTACTTTCCACTACATACCCTTATCAATATAGTAATACCCACTAACTTTTCAAAAAGGAATCTACTTTTAAGGGCAAAATAGGAAATGTACCCATTAACTTTTCAAAACACACACTTATTAAGAGACAACCCAAAATTGAAATGTCTACACTATAAAATGGACGGAGGGAGTACTACAATATCTTCCTATTACGTGGGAACCTAAAGAAGTATAATGGAAAGAGGAAAAGGAAATCTCCAAATCAATTGAATGAAAAATTTAAGCTAACGACGCACATGAAGGATACATGTTCCAAGAATAAATGCCAATCCACTTCAGTTGGTAAGACGAGTTTAGAAAGAACGGTGGAAGAAAAGTAGTGCAATTTCAAGTTATTTTACTTGGCACATTCTGAATAATATGCCTCATCTAACCGGAAATTCTAGTACCTCTTGGTCCTCCTCTCCGCCTCCATAAAAGACCCTCTACAGTAATTTTAAGAGTTCACTAAAATACAACACACTTCACAACACCTCATAAAAAAGATTTTAGATCCATAAACTGATTAATCGGAATGCCAGTACCTCTTTTCTCGTTTAAGCAGCGGAACTCCTGGTTGTCCCACATACAATGGCTACGGTCAGCGAAACACGTCTGGCATTCCTTTGACACATGATATTCAACAGAGAAATTAGAAGTCAATAATAAGAATGGATCAGTAGGATTCTGGTCCTCAACTGATGACAACACCGGCAGTTGGTAAAACCAACATCCCGGCATACTGCCTAGAGTCGGAACTGTATCATTCTGATACGAATAGTAGACAGTGTACCCGTTGCAACCTTTATAAGCAATGAAATTATCATGGTGAGGGCTGTTGGTGGGGCATTTGAAGAAGTTGCGATTGGGGGATATAGTGTAGGAAACAGGACCAGATTCTAGAGGATGGAAGTAATTGAGAAACTCGCAACTCGTAGTAGTGATAAGGTGTTCTAGCAATGGGTCACTAATCTTTATGGCATCGCCATCGATGCCGCTAACTTGAATAGATCTTCCCTCCTCGCCCAATGTGACTTTTGGAGCTCCTTCATCACAATTAAATGTGCACAACCCACACTGGGAATATGTGATATTGGTGAAAGGGAATTTGATCGGACCATGACTTCCGCATTCGATGGAGGACGGACAAGAATAAACAGAAGAGTGAAGAACCGGAAGATAAGAGACAAGAAAGAAAGAGACTAAAAAAGATGGAAAACCCATTTTCAATTCCCAATTTAGCACCACAAAGAACAAACCCATATAGTTTTAAGAGGAACGAAATTCCCTTACCCCTTTTTTTTTTTTTTTGGGATGGAGGGGGGCGAAATTCTGTAAGTAGAAACGAGGGTTTTGTAAAAATCAAGGAACCCACCATAATTTGATTTGAATTTATGGTTGACACGGCAGTTGACTTGGAAACGCCGTTATAGGAGGAGGACTTGCTGAAGTCGTCGGGAAAAAGAGGGCTTCTACGTTGGAATGGTTAGTAGGGAAAAAGACTCCATTGAGTGGGGGTTTCCTACCAGCCTTCCCCATTGGCCCACCACCACTATAACGACCTTGACCCATTAATGAATCGATTTGTGGAAAAACCAGCGTTTACAGATCCAAACTCAGAGCATCATATGGGAAGTTGTCTTGGTCTTCCATCTGATTGCACATTTAGTGTACGCCGGGGCAAAAGAAAAACAACAGAAAATTACTGTCCATTACAGAAAATTACTCTTTAATTCCCATTAAGGTAAGACTCAATTTTTAATGGGTAATTCTATTTGCAACCACCTTTTAGCTAAATACAACCACGTGAAATTTAACAAAATTTGGACAAAAATACCCTAATGTACAAAGACTATGTTGTCCCTCATTTGTATTTCTCGTCGTCCG
>JAXBDA010009478.1:0-12464 GCA_036023075.1 Gaultheria prostrata
TATCTTTGCACCAACTTGAGGGGGAGTGTTAAATTAGGGGTTGAGTTGTTAGCTTTATTTCTTTCCAAGGGTATTCTTGTACTTGTACATTTGTCCATATATATTGTGGAATGAGAAGGGGAAGCCCCAACACCTGATAATTTTACAAACCTGTTCTCTCTCTATCTACGTTGTCTAACAGTGACTGACAAGTACTAAATGCAAAAAGGTGAAGATTCAAAACCCCATAAGAGAAATAGTCCAACATTTTCGGTATCTAAGTAAAATTATTTAAAAGATGGAGAGATTGGCGAAGGATGTTACCGATACAATTGAAGTGTCTATTATTCACTATGGCTTTTCCTCTGAATATATGTAACTACGAAAATTGTGTTGAAGATTAATTGTAATCTTCAATTGACTTTGCAGTTTGCAGACACAGAACTAGTATAAGATATTCTGGTACTCTCTCTCGCACACACACACATTGGGCCATTAGATTAGTACTGGCATTGCGGTTTTGTTTCAGGGGTTGAGAAATATAATTCGCACTGGCGATGTCTTGATTATGTACATGGAGCTTGGCTTTAAATTGCATTTGAACTTTCCTTGCTATATCCTCTTCTCAATTTTGTTTTTGAAGTCTCTAATTTCTGGCTTATTCTTGTTTAGGCGTGCTTAATTAATGCCCTATTTTGCAGTTTTGATGAGCCTTTTGAGGAAGTTGTCTATCCGAAGGGTGATGCTGATGCTGTTTCAATAAGTAAGCAGGATGTTGATTTATTACAGCCGGACACATTTGTCAATGATACAATCATTGACTTCTACATCAAGTATGTTTCTGTTACCTAACTTTTCTTCCATAGAGTTGTTGAAAAACAATCTTTCCTTTTGCCTGAAGGAAAAACACTAGTGGACTTGGGAGATGCCGAGTCCATTCTTTAGGTTACGTTTGTAAAAGTTTCATACGGGCTTCTGCCCGTACTCCTTGCCGTCTGAACCTCAGGCTGCACCCTTTTGAGTGGCAAGTGGTACAACTTAACTAAAGAGCTCCCTTCATTCTTCATTTTGCACTATCTTTTTATTTACGTATAACTAAGAGGATTTGATTGCTGCTTCGCTGCATTGTAATATGTTTTACTGAAAATTTCTGTTGATGGCAGATATCTGAAAAATGGAATACAACAGGCAGAGAGGCACAGGTTCCATTTTTTCAATAGTTTCTTCTTTCGGAAGCTGATCGACCTTGACAAAGATCCATCGAGTGCTTTTGAGGGCAAGGCTGCTTTTCAGCGTGTTCGCAAATGGACAAGAAAAGTGAATCTGTTCGAAAAGGATTATGTGTTTATTCCTGTAAACTTTAAGTACGACATAAGCTGACCAATCCTTTGCTTTCTATTGAGAAATCTCTTCTTAAGATTGAACACTTACACTGAATCCGTGTTTTATTACAGTTACCACTGGAGCTTAATAGTGATATGTCATCCGGGTGAAGTTGCTAAAGTTCAAGGCAAGTTCTTGGTAGATATTTCTCCTTCACAGTAAGAGTGTGGTACGCCGTACGTGTCTAACCTTTCCTCTTTGTTTTATGTATGACATGTTTCAGATGAAGACATGGAGAAGCCACTTAAAGTACCATGCATACTGCATATGGATTCTATTAAGGGAAGTCATACTGGTCTCAAAGATCTTGTTCAGAGGTACTCTGCTGGTTCTGAAATGCATGATGTGGTTTAAGTACGTTTGTGTATATTCAGTTTCTGTTATCCTTTTTGGTTTTTTTAATATGTTTGCAGGATTAGATAGTTGACTGTATTTGTTGGGATATCGCGTCTTCCTTTGGAAGGCCTTTCTATCCTTTGGAAAGATGCCAAAATATTGACCAAAGATTTGATGAAAGAAACGCCAATGGAAACCTATTAACAAACTTGGGGATCACTTTTCTCTGTCAATTTAAGAATAGATAAAAAGCATAAATCTGTAACTGTGACCCCTTAGTATAAAGAAGCTGGCGTTTATTACGTATCATGCAGTTTTAGTTTTGTGAGTCTTGAGACACGAGTAGACTCTTTTAGTATGTGTGCACCATGGCATCAGGTCTGTTGCCTTTTTGTTTGCCTTGTTACGCTTTCAATTGAGACGGCTCTGACCTTGCCCATTAAAGCCTGCCTTGGTAAAGCAATATGGTTGTTGACCTGCTCTTGCACTTGAAGCTGAAATCAATATCTTCGAAATAAGGATGGACCAATTTTGCTGTTTAGCTGTTTTGAATTCACTGATAATCTATGATGAAGCACAGGTCTATATATCCATGCCTGACATGTGTCGTATACTGACACTCCCTGGATAGGCCAGGATCTGAGTTACGCCTCACTTTGCACGTCTGATTTGTTATGCGCATCATTTCTGGTTAGACACATTGGGGGAACAGCAAGAACACATCTGTCCTGTCTAGACATGACCTGAGACGTTTCTAAGGTTAGAAGGTTTTAAAAGGTTATCACCAATTCAAATTGGGAAAACAGGAATACATTTTCGAGTAAAAAGCCTAGTCTCAGTTAGAGAAAGAGGTTAAGAAAGCTCTGCTGCTGAACTAGTCCTTGCGAAAAGAAAATGTGTCGTAACTCATGCCCTCATGATTAGAGATTTAATATAAATTGTTGTCATGTCCGATGTCCTTTAGCCTGTCGTGCCCTTGTCCCATGTGCTTCTTAGGTAATACTCGCTCCGTCCCAAAATTTTAGTCCTTTGGGAATCCAACATTTTAAGGGGACACAATCATTACTCTTCAAATTTTAGTCCGTTTTTGTGTTTGAATTTGAATGTGGAGATGAAGGACAACAAAGGAAAGTGGGCAAAGATTTTGGGACATCCAAAAAAGGAAAGATGGACCAAAATTATAGGACGGAGGGAGTAACTTTTTGACACTTGCTGAGCAGAAAGGAAACGAAATACGGTTTAAGATTTTGGTTCTTTTTCATCCCAGTGTTACGAGGGAAAAGTATTTCCGAGAGTTATGAAGGGTTGAAGCCCTCATGAAAACCATACAAAAGACCAGTAGTATCCTTTAGTCTCTGGGTATTAGTGACCTCTAAGCTGTTGTAACATAATTGTTGTTCTTCTTTTTAGGAAATTAGTAATTGTGTTATCTGCCGATCTGCTCCAACAGCCTATCTAAAGAACGAGGTGTTAGATTGTGTATAAATAAAGCTTTACTCCGAGGAAATTCTCAATGTTGTAGACCATTATTAGATACATGGCTTGCTCTGTTGGTAAATATACAATGTCGTCGTAAATTTCCACTATCCAAGTGAAGAAATCATACTAAATGAAACAATTTGAGTGGTGGGAGCTTAAAAGAGCCCTTCTTTTAAGGAGGCTCAATCACTGCATCGACTACCTGAACACTGGATTGTTTCTCTTCTATAAATACCTTCCTGCCAATGCTGGTCAGTGCAAAGTTGTGTACATTCAATGAATGCTAAAGACCCTTTGAATTGTATTCTTATCAACATTTTTGCTCCTAAATCGTAGCCGATCATAGAGTTAAAGAATCAACCACTTCGATCACAATACCAGTAATGATAAATATTTGTTTAATCCGTAGAAGCGTTACCTGCCAAGTGAACAGTAGGATAAGTTAAATACCTCTTCCGAAACACAGCCCATCAGTTATAAAATTTTGTAAATTTATTTCCGCAGCAAGCTGATTTTAAAAATAAGTGATCGCTATCATGATGCATAAAATGATAGCATACTCACCATTTCTGTTAGCTTCGCACTTATTCTCACTTCCCCAAAACTTTGCTTCTTGCACTTCTTTACCTCGCTACACTTTGATCCTTGATGTGCAAGTCCATTTCTCCACTGAATTGCTGATTGTGTAATTTTTTTTTTACTTGATACTGTTAAAAAACTTATTGATGCTGGTAGTAAATCTTATCGCTTTTTGTTTCGGAAATACAGTTACCTGTGGGAGGAGTGGAAAGAAAAGCATAAGGCTTGTGAAGATCTTTCCTCAAAATTTTTCAATTTGAGATTTGTCCCATTGGAGGTATTGTTATACTGTTAGATTATACTATTTGTCATCTAATTTTTAAGTGAGTTTCAAAGAGAGTATACTAATATGTGCAGTTTTGAGTTCCTAGGATAGTGGGGCAGTGTTAAATATGCTTCTTTCTTAATAGGTATCTCTTTTTCTGTATTTTTTTTTTGTATAATATACTGTAAAAACCTCCATACCAAGAAAAAGTGTGATACAATTGCTTCATGTGTTACATTATTGTAATTTAAATCTTCCACTGAGAGAATATTAAAGTGCTGGTTTTGATGGGAATAAGAAAACTGCAGCCACTGGGTATGTTATGGGCTTTTGTTAGTGCTGATTAAACTTGACCTCTGTTGTCATATTGACATAAGCAAATGGAGATCAGGGTGAAAGAAGATTGATGTTTTCTTACTTAGTGCAGCTGATCCTATTTTCCACAAAATCATGATCCACAAGATAAAATTATGAGTATGTTACTGGAGCTCGTTAAAAAATGCATTCAGACTCTTCTTTTCTTCAACATAACAGTGAACACTTCCTACAGTAGGTAATTGTATTCGTCAGTATGTTCAGTTGATAATCGATATCACTAATTCAATTGACTTGCACTGGGGTTTTCCAAATAAGAATAGTTGACTGTGGTTCTGCAATGTAGAAAGTGGTTCTAGCAATTGTAGCATTTTTATGTATAAGCCAGAATGTCTGAAGTGTAGAAGTGAGTACATGATTCATGAGAAAAACAAAAGCAGATAAATCACGACAAGACATCTAGCTAGAAAATTAAAAATTGTGAAATTTGATTAAGAGATTCTACTATTCGAGGCTCTATGGGAATCAGCAAGACTAAGACCTATGCACTTGAGACAGATAATGCAGTCTTAATGTTCATATATGCAGACATGTAAATGTATGTACATGCTCGCCCGGTTTTGGAGTAAGAATATTTTGTTCTTAGATTTACTTTACACTCGGTGCAGCTACCACAGCAGCAAAATTCATTTGACTGTGGCCTGTTCTTGCTTCACTATGTGGAGCGCTTTTTAAAGGATGCGCCACATAGCTTCAGTCCATTCAAAATATCCAAGTTCTCCTCTTTTGTAAGTTCATCATGCTTGTCACCTCATTCAATTTGCCTCTCATTTTTCTTTATGCTATGCTTTCAATGCTTCTATTTGGGCTCTTCAAGTGATTCTGGTTTAGGTGTTGAATGAAAATCCGTTTCGAAGCGTCAAATGCATCTAAAACATGTTTTCAGAGTTCCACAAAAATTCTTGTTTACGAGGTGGCCATTCAGCATGTAAAACTCATGCTCGGTTCGGTCATGATTTTGACTAGATGTTATTATCATGTCAGAAATGCGATTCCTTTAGTTATCAGATGATCTGAGGAAGTGTTTCTGTAGTTCACCCTTTCTGTTCACACTTCACATGGATGGTACCGTGTTGGAGAGGGAAAATAGGGACTTTCGTTTTGTGCTTGTATGTATATATCCCTTTGCTTCAGTAGTGGGATTATTCATGTAGAAGAATGTCAGGTGAATTACGTGGATCAACCTGTGGTTAAATACGGACAAATCTTGGGTGGTTTTGGGGACTCCGCACTGACCTCCAAAATCCAAACCAAACCGAACTGAGCCTTAAGTTCCAATAAATTGGGGTCGTCTACATGAAATTGTTTTCTCCATTGAGCTCAACCGAGAGCATCATGTTCCATGATATCCAAGAGACCTATGTCTTTTTGAATTACCGCCTCTGAAGTCAATTTTGGTCTACCCCTCACCTTAGTGCTACCATCTACGGTGGCCATATGACTCTTAACTATACATCAACCTATCTTAGATAGGCATGTCCGAACCTGCTTAATCTCTTCTCTCTCGTCTTATCCTCTATCAGTTCTACCCTAAGTCGCATAATGCGCGTGCTTGAGCTTGAGTGAAAGCTGGAGTACAAAAGCGAAAGCGTCTTTTGAATACCTTCAAAATTCTAAAATTTGCGAAGGCAAGGATTGAGAGGGGAGGGAGCATTGAGAGTGGGAAGGAGGGTCTTACCAGAGGATTGTGACCCAGGTGCCCCCTACAAGGCGTTTTGGTTTTGAATTCTATCTCGTCCACACTAACCTACCCCTGTCGGATTTGTCGTGCAGTAATAGAGGCGCTGCTATATTACGTTTTGTTTCCTTGCTTTGCTGAAGGATCTTGTAATGTGAAAATTAACGTATTTTGGGCGGTAAAAAAGTTGTTGCTGACATCAGCGAAAATGCTCTCCCAACTGCCTCTTATCAACATGCTTTCCTTAATAGGGGATTATTAAACTGAATTGGTACTATAGAGATGCTTTCTGTATTTTGGAAATACCACATGGATGACTTATTACTTGCTAAAAATTGACTTGTAATTTAGTTTCGAATTTTATTGCCTTAATCTTTCTGGGAACTAATTAAACTGTAGGTATAACATAGTTCTGTTTTTCTTTGACATCAATTTTTCCAGCTTAACGGGGATTGGTTTCCGGCCGCTGAGCCTTCTCTCAAGCGTGTTCAAATCCAGAATCTAATCTGTGAAATCCTCCAAAAGGAAAAGTCTCCTGCTGCTTGCAGTGGAAATCCTTGTTCCTCTCTTTCTAACTACCCTGTGAGTAATAGTGACATTGAAACTGGTGTGGAGTTGATTTCAGAGAGGTGCAGTCCTGCAAAGAGGGGTCATGGGAAATTATCTAGCTCTCGAGCAGGTGACGGGATTGAAATTACTCTACTACCCTCATCTTCTCAATGTGCTGGTGATTCAAGCTTGGTTTTGAGGGAGTTTTTCGAGGAAGGAGCTGCTACTGGATCATTTCTTGATGGACAGTTTCCGGCTTTTGACCGACAAGCATCTTTTAGCGAGTTTAAAGGTGTCATGTCAGCAGTGGAGGTATTTTCCATTCACCATCTTCTAATCACGTGGTATTAGGATTACTATAGGCGCGATGATGGAGGTGATGCTACCTCTATCTTTGCAAGTTAAGTTGATTTGGTGATGCCATCTTCAAATGTAATTGTGTTTGAATCTTGCACAAAAATTCGTGTTCTTCACTCTCTCATATTTACTCTTAAAAATCAGTAATTTCTGCTAAAGTTCAAATAACTGCACCTTTAAACCAAAAGGATCTCTTGCAGCTCTTTCTTAGGATGAATCCTTGAATTTTGGGTAGCCTTTATGTTGGTGTTGATTGACCTTGTAGTATGGTAGTAATGGAAAGATGTCAAAAAAATTAAGAATATGTGGAATTTATTGGGACTTGTTTGCTTACAATGATCCAGATATGTCCTGCATCCTCTTACAAAGGAAAGGAAAACCGGGTACATTTGGATTTTTGGTAGAAAATCCGCTGTACTCGATCTTTGCAGATGACAAGTACCATGCAAAAAATCTGAATTCCAAAGATAAAAGTGAAGATAGCACAACAGTAATTTAGAATGACCGAGGGATTTGATAGCCACTCAAGGAGTTCAATATTCTATCATTGAGTTCCTTGTAACTTGAGACCATTTTCTCATTTTCTGTACGAATCCTGTGACATTGTGTATGGATCGTTTCAACTTTCACCATCCTAAGATAATATCTGCTTGAAGGCTACATAACTATAGTTTGAAATGACTTAAGAGTATGCAAAGTGTTGTGATAATAGACTTGCTTCCCTCTTTACCCATGGAATTTCTAAGAAACTGACATTCTGTGTCTCTTGTGTTTGTTTGACAGGAAGATGTTGAAGCTGGTGGGCCGTTCATCTATTCACAGTCAAACGAAACTGCAACTTGTGTTTTCCCCTATTCATCCAGAGATTTCAGAGCAGAGACCTTCTGCGACCCAGGAGTTCACCAAACTGGAGGGGAACATATTGACCCATCCCCCGAAACACAGGTATGTGCCTCCGATGATGACTCCTCAGAAGTCGAGTTTCAGGAAAACATCATGGAAAATCCCAGCACAGAAGAGAAAATAGATCAACCCAGATCTCCATCAATGGGAAACGTGGTGCCCCTGAAGGAAAGCCTCGCCTCTGCTCCTAGTGAGATTTTTGATCTAGTGGATTCTCAGTCCCCTGATCATATGCTTCATTCTAACGGCAATGTTGATGATCTCATCTCTTGTCCTAAAGTTCTACCGGAATTGTACCAACAAAATGTTGAAATTACAAGTGTCGCGGTGTGTTTGGTTGGTGATAATTTAGTTTCTGAGACGGATGGGCTGGAGGTTTCAAATGGGATTAACGGTGAATCAGTGTTAGAATCAGGTAATGTGACAGCTGCCAAAAGGATTGGTTATGATGTACTGCCGGAATCAGATGAGCAGCAGCCTTCTAAAAGACTGCGCCTTTCAAATGATCTGCACTTGTAAATTGGGTTGCTAGGTCGTCTTCATTCTGGTTTTCCTTTTTGCTTTCCCCTCTTGTAGGCCTAAGTTAGGATATCATTAGGACATTGAATGCCATGGTGTGAATAGTGATGATTTTCAATGAACAATGATCAAGGCTCAAGGCTACTAAATTTAAATAGGGGAATGATGATGTAAAACCTCTTGATTTTTTTTGGATTATCCAGTTCGGTTCTTTACATGTTAGGCTTCTTATGAGTACCCATTTCTATTCGGAAGCCTCTAAAACCGGATGACGATTTTTGGGTTGAAAATGGGTATGCATGTATCGGTGGGTGTGTTGGAGGGTCAAAACTGACGTTTGGATTGTATTTAAGTAGGGAAAGGCCACTGTATGTAGGGATAACCTCCTCTCCATACCGCATGCTTCTATTTTGTAGGCTTATTTCAGGTCCAAGACCTTAAATTCTGATGGTTCATCTTGATGAACACTCGAAGAAGATTATGCATGTAAAAAAGTCAATTTGTTCAGAGACATCGATAGTGTCAAAGTTGCAGAACTTTGTTATGCATAAAGAATGGTGAATAAACTCGAACATTTTCTGTATTCTATGTGGTCGAGGGTTTGGATCATAGTTGTGGACGCACTATGGGCCAACAAAATGAGAGTATGGACTATGGAGGACTGTAGATCCCTTGTATGGCAAAGAAAAGAAGACTCCACGATTTTACCGTAATTGAGAGAAAAAAATGGGAACTTGTTGGTGTTTGTTACTAAAGACTACTACGATTTTTTTCTAATCCAAAGCCAAATATGTACTGAACTGATCTATTTCAATTAACTCAATGATTTCCTCTAAAACGAAACAAAAATTGGTCTCTCGTATAAACTCTCTTACTCGACTCTTTCTTACTCAGTTTTTTCCTCCTGTTTAGAAGAGCAATTAAAAAATGATTTCCAAAAACGAAACAAACAATACGCTAGTCCTCCTAAAAGTACTTCTGTATTCCCCAAACTAAACTGATGAAATTCCAATTTCTATCGATGTCGAAGAAAAAGCAAATTGAAACCTGAATCACATCTTTCATTGAATGGTATACTGGCCAGTAAAATGAGGAGTCAACAACTGATTTACAAGATGCATTGCGAGATGCAAGCTTCAAAAAAACACAGCTTCATGCATTTCACAATACAGTTGTTAGACCAGAAGGAGAATCATCCTTTTCATCAGTGTTGATCACTTGATCTCACCTTTCTTTTTCGCGCAGCTCATCTTTCTTATCTACCGCAACCGAGGTGGAACCATTCCCATTCCGGGAGGCAGCCAATTCCTTCGACTCTGCATTTGTGGAGGGAGTAATTTCTTCCTCAATAGGCAGCGTTCTCTTCGAACCCTCCAAAGCAACCCCCAGAACGATATTTTCTTTCAAGGCAGAAGCCCTGGACACAGATGGTGATGCAACAGTCCTTTCACCTTCTTGCTTTGCATGTGAAACAGTTGAAGAAATCTCAGTTTTTTCATTCCCAGATTCTCGTGAATTTGCATTTTTGTTGACTTTCTCCTCTTCAGACTCTTGGTCAGGCCCCACAGAAGCTGCATTAGGTGTTTGGGGATCCGATTTTGAGGCAGCAGAAACCATAGAGTTTGCGTTGGCAGTGGAATCAGGTACGGAGGTTGCTTCAACCTTGGGATCTTTTTCTTCATTTGTGTGACCAGAACGAGTTGAAGCCTTGGGTTTATCATTGCTGTTGAATTTATTTGGCTCAATCAAAAGCAAGGGGCGGTTAATGGCTGCTTGAGAACCTGCGACTGTGACATTGGCAAAAGGTAGATCGTCAATATCTGGCTCACTATATATTTTCTGAACAGTGCGAATAGGTGTGGCAAGCCGGGCCCGATGGTGATGGATGACTCTGAGAAGATCCAACAATATTGCTTCCTGTATCATTGGACATGAATTGGAGTTAAGTTGGGCTAAAGAACCAAATTTATGCAAAACATACCCTCTCCATCCCAATTTGTTTGTCCAATTGTTTGTCCATTTTCTATTCTGGGGACTCGTTCATATTTTTTGTTTGGGAAGTAATTTTGGCACCACTATACTTTAGCCATTGACATGCCATTGACATGCCATTTTTTTGTTTTTTTTCCTACTTGAGATTACGATGCCACCTCTTTCTATTGTGAGAATTGTATGAACACTAAACAAAATAGAGGGTAATTCGGTAATTTCACATAATAAAGACAAAAAGTGGGGTGCCATTGGCTAAAAGTGGAGTGCCAAAATCAATTTCCTTTTTGTTTTCGATAACTCTGAAAACTCTGTCAGAAAGGACTCCAGACCTGAGATCATTTGGTGGTTTTGATTTTTTGATTTATCATGAATGCAAATTATTTGTAAATCTGATTAAATTGCAAGCTACCAAAAAAGGATATACAAATAGGGCCGAAGGAAGTAATGAAACAAAATGAGAACATAATACACAACATACTAATAAACTTCAAATTTCAACATAGTTATACGCACAACATAGCAGCGAATTCCCCATACAAATAGAGGAGCCTATCAAAAGATGCCCATTGAGACTATCAGTTTACAAGGATTTTTAGGTTAATTCCCTCCTTTCTCCCCCATGTGACGTGAAACCCATCTAAAAGTTGAAGATTTAGCCTTGTTTTGCACATTGATCCAATTTTTTAAACTGAAAGCCCTAGTAAACAGGAAATGATCCAAGCCTCTTCCCTTGCATTCCAATATTTGCGTCTTTCCTTCACATAATAAAGGTTGACCACAAAAAAAGGGGAATCCAGCTACTCAAGATTCGTAGGCAGTGGCGCATGTTTGGAGCCTAGTTTTAAGCGGTGTTTTTGTTGACTGGTATTGTTTATGCTGATGTTGCAGGACTTTCTCTCGTTTAATGCTGTTCTTAGTTAAGGGAGTTACTACTGCTATAGTATTGGTTTTATGTTGATTCCTTCCAACTTGCGGAGATAACAGTTTCCATGATTTGTGTCTGGTAAACCGTTGGACAAGAAGGTTCCTATGGTCAGTTTAAACATGAGAATTTTGCTACCTGATCAGTGTGCTCTTATCCTGGGGCTATTTCTCCTGGGGTTCTTTTCTGAGCTCCTCATAGTCTGAGATCTGTTTCAGTACCACGAGGCCGCCCCTTTTTTCGAATCTAAATATTTCATTTTTGTTCCATAACTAGGTACCAATAAGGTAATGAACGTAATAATTTCGTGACATTTCAGTTGTAAGCTGTACATCCATTCCCTATCACAAAAATCTAGGAGCAATAAAGACACTTACCTTGACGCAGAGGTACTCTTCAAAATGAGACGTTTTCACAAAGCAAGACACCATTATCTGAAATACAAAACAGGAAAAACTCACCATTATCTGAAATACAAAACAGGAAAAACTAAACACGGGAAAAGCTTATCCAAAAGCAGAAGTCCATGTATATGAAGGATAATGTTAACAAAAGCAACCATGCATTTATTTTGGTACTAACATGAATAATGGATTATTGTAAGAGCAAGAAAAAGGATTAAACCAAATGAATAAACAAAAGCAAACTTGATTCCTGAAGAAAACTCTTGACCTTTTAGCTGCTTAGAAGAGAGTTCTACCAACCCACAGAAAGGAGCAAAAAACAACATACTCCCACCGTTCCCTAAATAAATGTTCGGACCGCAAATCTAGGCCTTTAAAAACATGCACTTTTTCTTTTTAAAAAATGATAAAAAAAAAAAGACAAATAAATAGCTTGAATTTTTTTTTTAAAAAAAAATTATTATTTTTTTAAAGGAAATTTTTTAAAGGAAAAAGTGCATGTTTTTAAAGGCCTAGGTTTGCGGTCCAGACATTTATTTAGGGACGGAGGGAGTAATTTTTATGCGATACAATACATACTCTATACAAATGAGTTTGGGTCTCACAATCCTAATTTTCTAGAACTTTTTTAATTTATAAAAATTGTAAGAGAGAGAGAGAGAGAGAGAGAGAGAGAGAGAGAGAGAGAGAGAGAGAGAGAGAGAGAGAGAGAGAGAGAGAGAGAGAGAGAGAGAATTAATTATA
>JAXBDA010009479.1:0-12462 GCA_036023075.1 Gaultheria prostrata
CATTTTATATGTTTTAGTATTTGTTATTATATCAATTTAAGACCCCATCTTTTTTATGTTTTATTTTCTATATCTAATGAAGCATGGTCAAACTATAATATCAATATATTATAATATATTTTTTATTTACTTTTGTATAATATATATTTCATTTTTTAGGAATTAAAAATTATATATGTATATATAAAATATATTTTTTTATTTAATTTTATATTCAACGTATCCCCCAACGTATCGTATCCTACTTTTTGGAAAAATCACGTATCCGTATCACGTATCCGTATCCGTGCTTCATAGATTTTGGGTTTATGATAATGATTGGAGGGAAAAATAAGGATAATAATTAGAAATAAGGGTTAATGATTGGAGAGAGATAGAGAGAGAAATGGGAATAATATTTGAAAATAGGGGTAATAATTGAAGGAAAATGTGAGTAATGATTAGATAATAATTGAGAAAATCGGGTCTTGAAACCCAAAACGAACGAGGCCCTAGTATCTCTTGGCTGAAATATTATAAAGATGACCCTTTTGGTGGAGAGGACTTTGACAGTACCTATCCTATGTTTTGGTGAGAGTTTGTCACCATTGTAGCTCTTGGAGCAATTCTTATCTGGTGTGTTTTCCCATAGATGTAGGCTTAGGCTAAACTGCATAACTTTGCATCTCTTATATAGGTATTATGATTTGGTTTCTCCTCGATTTTAGATGTATTTGTGTGTTTCTTTTGCTCAAAAAACTTTATGTTTGTTGATTCTTTCCTAATCGTATGATCACACCTAAGAAACATGGATAGGGACACGGATACGCGCGACACAGGCACGCTATGACTCCAGAAATAAGGACACAAATGCCTTAGGATCTCATCAAAAACAAACTTTTTTTGTATTATACATGTATCCTAGGGATCCATATGATAGCTAGAAAGTTATTTCTGCCAAATTATAGATAAAGAACACAAATTCTACAAATCAACAGTCACTATGTAATTGCAGACTTGTTCATGAATGGAACATACATGGAGATTTATAGTTTGACCAACTTTTAAAAATGCATTTTAACCTGCTAATGTGTCCTTAGAGTGTCCCTAAAGTGTCAGAGTGTCCGTAAAGTGTCCAACTAGAAAAATGTAATAAGAAAACGGGACACATACTTCGGCGTGTCCGATACATGTCCAGAGTCTGTGTTCGATGCGTGTCTGACACGGATACGTGAGGCCGGTGGAGTCGTGTCCGTTCTTGTTTTCGTCACACTAGTTAATTGATGAGTGTGTTATAGCTTTCAGCTTTCTTGTGGTTTGATAACAAGTTTTGACAGTGGTTTTTTGGATCCAGTTTGTGAGCTAAACTTTTGCCTTTTTTCATATGGGACCCATGTTGGTTAGTTGGTGTAGATTGTGTTAAATATTTTCTGTGCAGTTAAAGTTAATCAGATGTCTATGTTTTGTTAGATGCATGGGAGTCTAGTACGTTTACTGAGGCACGGACATTGACCCAGTTTGGGTTTTGTTGGGGATCTCTATTGGATTTGGACCTCTTTTCCGTTACTTGTGGCCTACCTCATAGGCTTGAGAATAAGTGAAAGGCGTTCTATGCTCAGGATAGGATGAATACTTCCGATATATATGGAAACATGATTGTTATCACTTATCAGTTTCAGAGCTGTCTTGGCATGCATAATAATTTTTCAGGCTTGTGTTTGTGGAGTTGAGAATGATAGTATTATATGGTACTTCTTAATCTGCTGTGTTCAGTAATATTTTAGGGAGAGTTCCAGCATAGGAAGTGGATGTGGTGGTAAATTATCGCTTAAATAGTGAACCTCAAAGCTGTATTTGGATTATAGAGTTGGGTAAGGAGAAGAAATGGAAATACAAAAGTTAATGGATCTTACGGCCCACGGTAGTTTGGTACTTCAACTTTTCCATTTCCTTTTCCCGCTTCCAAATCCTTGATTCCAATACAGCATGAAGAGTGATGAGTTCCTCTGTGCTCATTCCATTCTCTCTATTCAGGAAAAATAAATTATTTCATCACTTTTTATTTTGTTGTCTTCAGATGGATGACTTTTTTTAGGGAGGTTCTGTGGGATTGTTGAAGTGCTTGTTGGTGTCCTTTATTTCGTGGGTCTATTTGGCCAAGAGGCCCAAGATTGAGTTAAGAAATGGGTCGATAGTTAGTTATGATTTTTCCTGGTACTTTTTTTCATGCTCTGAGGAAAAGACTGCTGGAATCCCTGTATTAAGCTAATGGTCTTGCTAACGTGTGCCCAATGGGCACACAATAAGCATACAAACAAACAAAAAAATACACACTCCAATACATCTTTTATACTTTTAATACACTTTCACATATTCCTATACATTTTTCACACATTTCAATACACTTTTTCCACCTTAACGTGTGCCTATTGGGCACATGTTAGCATTTTCCTTGAGCTAATAATCTGACTCTTTCTTCTTTTGAAGTGGTTGTTTATGAGGATATCTGCTGAATTTCTGTAGTAATACTACTAAGCTTTTTGCTTTATATTTCAGTTTGATTGTCTATAGGTGAGAGAGTGGAATAAATCTACATGTTCCCCCCCCTGTAGGTTGGGAGTTTTGTTTTCTTTTGCTCTTGCCTTTACGAATGATGCAATTGAGAAGGTCATTGGAACAAAAAGTTGTTTTTGGGCGATATAGGTGTCTGGAATTTGTATCATTTCTGAGAAGAGGAACAGGAATAGAAAACAGTTGGTTTGTTTGATACTTTCTGCAAGACTTTCGTCCTCTTGAAATTATGATGTACTTGAGCCTTTCATAAGTCCAACTGTAGTTTAGTCGAACATGAATTTCTTTTTGCTCCTAAATTGAACTCTTATGAAGAATGACGGATGATCTCAATGCAACAAATATTTACTAAATTTGTAGCTTATTCTAATCTTGAACATGTACCAGTTTCAAACTGCTTGGCTTTCTAATCTCTCAATGCCCATTGTTTTTTTGTAACACCTCCAAATTAGCCTGAACTCGTCATACGGCCCATCCATTTGTTTATAACTTGTGTATGTCTGAAAGTCGCGAAAAACTGAAAATTATCAACATATTGCCGGTTTGCAACGCTTTTGAAGTTCATTTCGTTAGTGACCTTTTCTAATAACAGTAATGGAAATTAGCACGAGAGCAACCCTAGATTAAATAAGTATGTTGAAATACTTGAAATTAAAGTTCACCGAATTTTTCGAATGTCTGTTTTGTTGTCCTCGACACCCACAATAGAAGTTGATGCTATGATTTTGCAGAACAAAAAGGGAGGTCATTTTATGGATAAGGTAGAACAAACTCGGAAGGAGGCTTCAGAGGATGCGACTCGGGAGTCTCTAATTGCTATCTCTTACCGTCTACCTGAGAAGAAAGATCTTGCTCCAGAACTCAAACCTGAAAATCTGAATAAGAGTGAGAATCTGGTGAACGGAACAATAAAAGGCGATGGAGAAGAGAAGTACAGGTCTGAGAATCTGGTGAACGGAACAATAAAAGGCGATGGAGAAGAGAAGTACAGGTCTAAGCTGATTTCGATATCGTATTCTGAGTCACCAGACACCAAATCTGTACCTCTTGCCCCGGGAGAGATCATGGGTTAGCCTGGCTTTAGTTTTTGCGTGTTTTTGTGTTACAGAACTGTGTACAAACGTGTGGTCTGTTGTGACTTACTGACTTAAGAGCTTGAAGTTGTGCTATGGATAATATACTCTACATGGTCATTATCACTCTCTTATGCATGCCAGTTAAATAAACCAAGTTATTCAATGGAAGTGAGTTCTAGATCTGCTAGTGACATACACAAATCAAGCTTGAACAACTCCTTAACTTGAAAAGCTTATTATGTCTACTCGTGTTTGGCTTCAGATCGTTCGATTAAATCTTTTGGTTGGCTCGACTAATAAACAAATTTAGCTTGAACAACTTATATATAAACTTGTTACGTTTTCAAATCAAGTTGAACGACCCACTACTTGGCTCAACTTTGCTCATATACCTGCATACACACTAATAGTTATCTGTGTAATGATTCCAACCATTGGAAAATACTTCTGACACTTAAAATATGATCATAATTTGTTCCCTCTTTTCTGTTCTTTTTTTTTTCTCCTGAAAATATTGAGAGATTATGCCATATGATCTTGTGCCTTTGGGTATCTCGTCTGTTTCTGGGCTGTCATCACTTGGTGAACAGAATGAGGGTGAAGGAACACAAGAGGCAGTGCCTTTGTGGGTGCTTATTATACGTGTGTCTTGGTGGAATGTCAAAAGAAACTTCAGTCTTGAGAGACAATAAAACTTGTTTTCTCTGTGGAGACCAGTAGGCTGGGACCTGGGTACCCACCTCCGGCTAACAAACCAGCTTCGGCAACTGGCGAATATCTCTTCATCGGTGAACAGCTACCTCGATCCCATCTTTGGCAAGCAATTTATTTCTGATGAAATTCCCTTGAGATCCGACCTCCCGAGTCCAATGTCGGATGATTCAGCTATGCTTAGACCGAATCATCCTTCGACTTCACAAAAGCTTAAGTGGTGTATACAATTGTGAAATTAATATTAATGACGTTACACTTTCTGTTAGGGAATCTACTATGGGGTGCCGTTTTCACAATTCTTAGATAATCATAACTACAAAAGAATTATTAAGTAGCACTACCCCACCACCACCACACACAAATCCGACAGGCAAACCACTATCACTAACACCGCCACAACAATTACTGCCATTCGTCGGGCGTCAATAAATGTACAAGCAAGTCATTTATTTGTATAGCGAAATTTCACCAAACTTTAAGTCAGAGAAATTTAACTACACGAATAAAAACTTCAATTGACTACTACAAAGTGTCCCATTTCATACTGCCATATAGATTTGGCCATTTGGGCATTCTTGCTCATAAAGCATGAGGAGTTGACTTGTACAATTGAAAACAGAAGAGTAAATTAAGATGAAAGTAAAAGTACAAGGGTAACAAGTGTAATTAAACCTGCATTTTGAGGAGGGTCGAGGGTCGACCGGTCGAGCAAAGCACTTTTTTTGATCAGTCATCATTGGTAAAGGGAGGGCTGATTCTCTCACCCGCAAGGCCGCAATCGTCAAAATCTCTCTCCGGAGACATAAATCCTAAAATCGGATCATCATCATCATCATTGAGAGAGAGAGAGAGAGAGTGGGAAGAATGGAAGGAATAGTTTTTGAGGAGAAAAATTTCTTCGCATGCTGTGGGAGCACTAGATTTGCCAAAAAGATGGCTTCTTCTGCTCCCTTCTCCACCTACGATCAAGCTGTCGACACGGCTAAAGATATCTGGTTCAACGAGGTCCCCTTCTTCTTCTCTCTCTCTCTCTCTCTCTCCACTGTGCAGTTTTATGCGTAGGCGTGTATATGTTATTTTTTTAGTACCCAATTTGTATGTCTGAGAAATTGGGTGTCCTTTTGATTCTCAGGTTGATGTCAATGGATGGCTAGAAGCATTTGCCGCTCATCCCCAGATTGGTCAATCTCCCTCCTCTCACCACAAAAGCCCCACCAGTGCAGAGTTCATCTCTCTCTCTCTCTCTCTCTCTCTCTCTCTCTCTCTCACACACACACACACACACACACACACACACACACACACTCACACACACACATACTAGAAATAGCATTTACTAATTTGGATGCTTGAATTATCTCACCGTGTTCCCTGTTCCTGATCGTCTGAATTTATTGTTAGTGACGCATAAATATCTAAAATTGCAAAGACGCATAAATGTGGCCGGGGACCTGGTTGGTTAAGTAGGCAAGTACTTGAATTCATCACTCAACGTTGGGGTTCAAGTCTCCATAGCCGCGTGGTAGGCTAAACATACTCTTTAGCTTCAACCAAACAAAGGTGCGGTGAGTTTGTGCATATTACTATATAGTGCTGATTGTAATACTTACTGGCAGATATAGAGAGCAGCCTATCTGCATATAAAATATTTTGACCGAAATAGAATGTATGTGGCCGGGTTGTGCGTGTAACAACGTGTGCAACACAAATAGGGAGATTACCTTACTCTTTAGAAAATAGTATGCTTCTAGTGTTGTCATTCCATTTTGTATCTTATACAGCTTAGCTGCTTATTAAAGTAAAGAAAGGGAAATAAAAACTAATTGGTCAAAAAATCTAAAAGGGCATAAGAAAAATTAATCTGGGGTTTGGACATTAGGTAGGAAATTTGGTATGACACTTTATTTGATAAGCCCAACTGCTGCAAAGCTGCAACCATGGGATGTATCCTGTTTGTATTAAATTTTCTTTGATTTTAGCTGGCTCCTGTATCTTTACAAGCTTATATGCAAGAAAAGCTTACTTGGAATTGGAGACATTGCATGCCACTTCTCAGGAGATGTTAGTTCTTCCTGGGGAATTATGGTTAAGCAAATACGAAATATATCGCACTTGTGTTTGGCAATATTATCCATTATTCTAAGATTAAGCTCAGGTCTCCCAACAAGCAGGTACGGGTAAAGGCATCTATTTATTGTTGTAGCAACAAAAACTGTGTAGATTAGATTGGTTAGCATGCATTGAGATTTTAATGGAATAGAAGGCTGTGGTAGCATAATAAAGATATAAAGGGGTGAAGCCGCGTTGATGCCAGAGTGGTCAATGGACTCCACTCGTTATGAAATGCTTCTCTGCATTGAGATTTTAATGGAATAGAGGGCTGTGGTATCATAGTAAAGATATAAAGGGGTGGAGCCACGTTGATGCCACAGTGGTCAATTGACTCCACTCATTATGAAATGCTGTTCGACTATTATGTTTATGCAACCCTATTCTACTGTTTGGACTGCACTAGAAGTCCTAAATTGTCCCAACCCAAACAGTTTTGACCATTCTGTATAGTGTTTTTAAGGTATGCTCCAGAGAAAAATAAGTAATTGTTTGATCTTATGAGCTGAAATAGGATCCTAACAGTTAGCTACCCATTAATTGTTTCCCAAGTAAGATTGATTTTCTTTATTATCTGGTATCACAAGAAGGGCTAAAGATATACTGGCTTCATTTTCTTCAATTACACGGACTCCAAGTTTCTTATTGTCTCAGTAGGAGAATAACTTTTCTGCTAGAATTTTCAAAGCTGCTAATTTGCATCAGGGGATCTTAACTTGATTTTTGAACAGTTTTCATACATGTACCTGTGCTTGCCGAGATGTGGCAAAAAAGTAAAGCAAGACATTAATTTCAGAAACTTGATTTAGCAAACTAAATTACAACTTAAAAGTGCCTTCTCCAGTCAAACCATGTCAGGTTAAACTATTCCTATTCCGCCTTTCGGTCTATTAAATTCCAGGACCTAAACTCTTAAAAGTACCGTTTTGTTCAATAGTGGTTGAGAAATCGTAAATTACAAAACCTTTTTATGCTTTTATTTATGATGAAATTAATACATTTTTTTAATCAAATAAGTAGCTACTAGCTATGAAACCACCAGCTGTTCTCTCGATTCTACCATTCTCATTCCAAATATGGGTCAAATCTATTTTTAATTATGTACTGAACCACCAGCTCATAGCTTAGTTATACCTCTTTCATTGCAGATATGGGTCAAATCAGTTTTGAATTAGATGTATAAGTGTTATATTACTACGATTTAGTAATTACTGAAGTTGTGCTGTAGGTGGAGCAAAGGAGAGCAATCAACTGCTTTTGCCACTGCTACGGATTCTACCATGGAGGTAAGGTAACTGGAACTTAACCACACTGATTTAAAAGTTCGTTTGTTCAGTTTGAGCAATCAGCATCTAACCATGCTCAAAGGGGGAAAAAAGAACAAAAGGAAGAAAATAGAAGATATCAGCAGTCCTCATGTGAAACATAGTTAATTAAGGGAAACTATGGGCATGGATGAAGGAAAGGTGACTGGCTGAGTTGTGAGCTGTTGAAATTAGGTTATATCTCCTTTGTACTTTGTTGGAGCTATCTCCTTTGTACTTTGTTGGAGCTATCCTATTTATTAATCTGAGAGATTTGCGTACGAGATGCTTATCTTTGTTCCTGTGATAACTGATACGTGCACACTCTCTCTCACGCACTCACACTGGAAAATATTGTGGCAAACTAAAACCAAAGCCAAAGTTTAAATAAATTCCTTAACCACCAGAATCAGCTTCTGCAACCACCATTTGCATCTTTCACAGAAATATAATCCACATTGTGTCTGCAGGAACTAGCTGATTGGAATAGGCAGTATCAGCAGAAGTTTGGATTTGTTTTCCTTATATTTGCCTCTGGAAGGAGTAGCCCTGAAATACTTGCTGAGCTGAAGGTAATGTTTGCATGGTGAATTGCCTCTTCATGGAATCAAGCTCATGTGATTTTAAGTGTAGAGATATATCTGAATGCAATGATAATCGTGTGTGCATGGGAATGCGCCACGTATAAGCTGAGTGCGATCTAATTTATGTCGGTTGGTTTGGTGTTGACGGGATTTCTCAGAATCAACTCGTGACTGCTCATAAAAGTGATTTGTTTGGAAACTCCAACCCGTTATTGACCTTAAGGACTCCAAACTGTCCTACGGTCTTCTTTTCATCTCGCCAGCCGGTTTGATCGGGCTTTTTGGTTCTGTGATCACCCCTCAGAAAAGTGTTGCATATTTAGGAGATAATACCTTTATGAGAGCAAGTCCATTGGGTGCGCTATCTAGTGTGTTAGTGGTGTCATGGCGTGTGCCCGGAATTAACAATGGATGTGTTTTAGGTGCTCCAACATTGTGTTATTTTGTGTGCTAGTCTAGGTGTGTTTTATGATGTGAATCAAGTTCTGGGTAACCACTTTGTATACATGAAAAGTGAGGGAAAGGTGAGAGAAACAAAGGGGAGATAGTGAGAACAAGTCCATTGGGCGCACTATCTAGTGTATTAGTGGTGTGTGCCCGGAATTAACAATGGATGTGTTTTACGTGCTCCAATATTGTGTTATCTTGTGTGCTAGTCTAGGTGTATTTTAAGATGTGTGTCAAGTTTGGGAAACCACTTTGTATACATGAAAAGTGAGGAAGAGGGAGAGAGAGCATTTAAATTTACCCTAGGACCCACTTTAACCACACAATTGGAGTACCTAATCAATTCCCAAACTAACACATTCATGACCTCAGTTGCATGGAGCGGAGGCGGGAGCGGGGAAGGTAATATTTAATGAATAAATATATATAGTAAAATGCTAAAGAAAGCCTAGTGGGCTTATGTTAAGGTTTAAAAAGTGTATCGAAACGTGTGAAAAATGTATAAAAGTGATTGGAAGTGTATTGAAATTTGTAGAAACTGCACTGAACTATGTGTTTTTTTTCCCGTCTTTTTCGGTCTTATTGAAATCCTAGTGGGCTTCCAATAGCAGGACTGGTATATATATATACAAGGAGCTTCCAATAAGGGCCCCTTATTGAACTTACCATGCGAACCTCATTGTTCCGGAGGTAATTTTGACGATCCAAACCGCTCAATATTTTTAAAACTTGTTTTTAAGAGCCCCTGCGAGAAATCATAGAAACAAAATAACTGGAAGGGCTTGATCCGATCAGTTTTCAATAAAAAACGTTATATATAGCGTTTTTTAATCAAAAACTGATCGGATCAAGCCCTTCCGGGTATTTTTTTTTTATGATTTCTCGCGGGTCCCTTAAAAACACGTTTTAAAATCATTGAGCGGTTTGGATCGTCGAAATTAGGTCCGGAAACACGAAAATTGGCTAGGTCCGCATGGAAAAGTTATATAAGGGGCCCTTATTGGAAGTTGATCCTATATCCCCGTGAGAAATCTTCAAAAAAAAAAAATACCTGGAAGGGTTTGATCCAAGCGGTTTTGGATAAAAACTGTATATGTACAGTTGTACAGTTTTTATCCAAAACCGCTTGGATCAAGCCCTTCCGGGTATTTTTTTTTTTATGTACAGTTTTATCGAAAACTACTCGGATCAATCCCTTTCGAGTAATTTTTTTTTAAGATTTCTCGCGGGGCCCTTAAAAACACGTTTTAAAAACATTGAGCGGTTTGGATCGTCGAAATTAGGTCCGGAAACACGAAAATTGGCTAGGTCCGCATGGAAAAGTTATATAAGGGACCTTTATTGGAAGTTGATCCTATATATTTTAAGGGTCCCCGCGAGAAATCATAAAAAAAAAATACCCGGAAGGGCATGATCCGATCAGTTTTTGATAAAAACGCTATATATAACGTTTTTATCGAAAACTGAGCAGATCAAGCCCTTACGGGTATTTTTTTTCTATGATTTCTCGCAGGGGCTCTTAAAAACACGTTTTAACAATATTGAGCGGTTTGGATCGTCAAAATTACCTCGGGAACAGTGAGGTCCGCATGGTAAGTTCAATAAGGGGCCCTTATTGGAAGCTCCTTGTATATATATATACCAGTCCTGCTATTGGAAGCCCACTAGGCTTTCAATAAGCACAGAAAAAGACAAATAAAAACACACAGTTCAGTGCAGTTTCTACAATTTTCGTGTTTCCGGACCTAATTTCGACGATCCAAACCGCTCAATGGTTTTAAAATGTGTTTTTAAGGGCCCCGCGAGAAATCTATGTACAGTTTTATCGAAAACTGCTCAGATCGAGCCCTTCCGGGTATTTTTTTTTTATGATTTCTCGCGAGGGTCCTTAAAAACACGTTTTAAAAACATTGAGCGGTTTGGATCGTCAAAATTACCTCGGGAACAGTGACGTTCGCATGGTAAGTTAAATAAGGGTTCCTTATTGGAAGCTCCTTGTATATATATATATATACGCTTTTTACCAGGGAGCCTGGACATGGCTTAAATCCAGTCCTCTTTCTCCAGCCATTGGATTTAATCTAACAACCCAGACGCGAGGTGGTTTAAACTGATCCTTAGGAGGTCTGTGCATGTGGGTCAAGGGGTCAAACAAAACCCAAAACCCCCTTTCCACGTTACGAGAGAGAGAGAGAGAGAGAGAGAGAGAGAGGATAGGCGATCGATCGAGAGATTGACGATGACGAGAAAACGATCGATCGACGACGACCACGACGAAGATCGACGTGACTCCACTCTATCTTCCCGAACTTCGATCGTAAATGTATCTCTCATTCTCTCCTCTTTCTCTTGCTCTCTCTGGTTAGAAAAGCTGGTCGACAATGGGTTAGGGTCTTCCAAAAATTTCGACAATGGGTTAGGGTTTCCTTAATGCTAGTTTGAAACAAATGGGTTAGGGTTTCCTGAATTATTTTAGTGTTACTTGGAATATGATTGCCTGAATTATTTAAGTGTTACTTGGTATGTTTGCTTACCGCGTGTCTTATGCTCCGTTAAGAAATTGCTAGAGAATTGTTAAAGAGAGAACAGAAGGGGCAAGTGTTTATGATCTAAATAGTGAAGATTCATTATAGAAATCACGTTTTGAGATCGAGGAATTTACAAATATAGATATATTGTACGGACGACTAAAATCCGGACCCCGTCCGGACCTCATAGTTCCAGACCAAATCTTGACGATTCGAACCGCTCAATGTGTTTGAAACGTGTTTTTAAGGTCCAACGCGAGGATTCGTCAAAAAAAAATATCAGGAAGGGGTTGATCGGAGCAGTTTTTGATAAAAACGCTAATAACACGTTTTAAACACATCTAACGGTTCGGATCGTCCAGATTTGGTCCAGAAAGTGAGGAACAAACAATGGTCCAGATTTAAAAAAACTATATATCTATATAGGATCCCCTTCTAATAAGGGGCCCTTATTTTAAAATTCCACGCGGACTAGGGGTATTTTTGACTTTTCGGACCAAATTTTGACGATCCGAACCGCTCAATGTTTTTAAAACGTGATTTTATTATAATTTTTATCGAAAAGTGATCGGATCAAGCTCTTCTGGGGTATTTTTTTTCGGAGATTCCACGCGAGAGGCCTTAAAATCACGTTTTAAAAACATTGAGCGGTTCGGATCGTCAAAATTTGGTCCGAAAAGTCAAAAATACCCCTAGGTCCGCATTTAAACTTAAATAAGGGCCCCTTATATAGCATTTCTAGTAAGGGATCCCTTATATAGCTTATGTGAGAGATTTTTTGTTCGAGATCAAATTTCGATGATCCGAACCGTTAGATGTGTTTAAAACATGTTTTTATGGTTGAACGCGAGGATTTGTCAAAAAAATAATATTCGGAAGGGCTTGATCCGAGCATTTGCATGGTAAGTTAAATAAGGGTTCCTTATTGGAAGCTCCTTGTATATATATATATATATATATCTAATCCAGTCTAGTGGGCTTCCAAAAACATATAGGCAGCGCTTTTTATCAGGGAGCCTGGAAATGGCTTAAATCCAGTCCTCTTTCTCCAGCCATTGGATTTAATCTAACAACCCAGACGCGAGGTGGTTTAAACTGATCCTTAGGAGGTCTGTGCATGTGGGTCAAGGGGTCAAACAAAACCCAAAAC
>JAXBDA010009480.1:0-12460 GCA_036023075.1 Gaultheria prostrata
GCATCTCTCTTCTTGTTCTCCTTGAACTTCTTCTTCCTTGCTTCCGTCCAAGTTGCTTCCTCTTCATCACTTGCCGGTGCCTCGTATCCGCTTTCAACAAGATCCCACAAGTCTTGTGAGATGAATAGAGTCTTCATTTGAATACTCCAATAGTCATAGTTCTCTCCCTCAAAAATAGGGATGAGAGTTTGTGCATAGTTGAAAGTGGAGGAGTTGGCTTCCATGGTGGATTATAGGAGAATAAGGAGGACAAGGATGTATTTGGGGAAATTGTTGGGGTGCTAGATTAAATTTGGGAGAATTTGGACAAGTGGAGTGTGAATTGGTAATAAAGGAGTGAAAGTTGAAGGCAATTGGAATGCTTTTTTGATTCACAAAGAATGAGTACAACATGGCTCTATTTATAGAGCTCTTTGACCAACATACTTAGGTTCTAGAAAATTCTTGATCTTGCACATGTTTTACATGTGCTTATTATCATCCCATAGTCTAGACTATTCTAGACACATTTAAATAGGATACTTTCTTAGACCTTTCTAGGCCCTTTTGGACAAGATAATTTACTAAACCTTTCTAGAAGCTTCTAGATATTTTTGCCTAGATAATTTAATACATATTCTACATAACTCTAGAAGATTACAAATTATTATTTTTAACAAGAAGGTTATCGATAGCTCCTTGAATGGCTTTATGAATGATGGGCCCTCTATCAATGTAGATGCCTATGAAGATGGTGGCGTTAAGTCAGTGGGTACAGATAAGAGCATAAAAGTTGTTGCATAAGGGGAAAACGAATGTAACGATGAGATCAACAAAGAAAATGAAATTTCTGCTGAGGTGCCTGATGTTAATCTAACGGAGTTTAATATTGATGGTCCTCATTCAGATCTTTTTGATGAGAACCGTAACCCAATTCAAGCTACAATAAAAGGAGTTAAAGGGAAGAAAAAGAGAAAAAACTATTGACGAAATTCTTGGTTTTTCAAAGGTAAATATGTGCAACCAAAAGGGAGGGAGAGATAAGAACAAATGTGTGGTTCTGAGATCTACAGTAGCTGCTGCTGCTTTGTCCGCCTCTGTTTCGTCTAATGGAATTAACAATAGGAATAGAATTCTCCTTAATGAGGCTTAAACCATTTGGGAAGTTAACAAAATCATGGGACTTGGGTATGATGGGGATCAAGCGGAAGTTATTAGCAAAATAGTTAAAATGGAGGCCCAAAACAAGGAGAGGGTGGTCGACTGTCAACTCTAAATTTCCAATCATTTGTGGAGTTGTTTTGGCTATTTGCTTCACTTCTCTTCTAAGATAGCTTTTGTTTTCTTGCCTTGAAGAATCTATTATTTTAGCTTTCTGGCAAGTCAATATGGATATGAGACTACATGTATGGATTGCTTGGATGGGTTGCTGATGATTCTAGCTTTGTTTTTTGTTGATTTTCTGTTATGGTCTCATAATGTTTTGAGCATTCCTGGAGGCATCATCATGTCATGAGGCTGCTAGCTCTGAATCTTTCTATGGAGATAGTTTTACGGGATGTCATGAATCTGGTGTTCACTTTCCTATTGGTACGGATGTTTGAAGTTTGCAACTAAGTTGGGGTGCAATCCTGATGCATTTTTGTATTCTACTCAAAGGGAAATCAAATGTGAGTTGTTAAAGCAATTTAGTGGGAAGTTGATAGTGTCTTCATGATAATGGATGTAGATGGCTCAGTTGGAGAATGTCTACTGTTGTTTCTGTCATGAATCTAGTGTTCACTTTCCTATTGGTACGGATGTCTGATGTTTGCATCTAAGTTGGGGTGCAATCCTGATGCATTTTTGTAATCTACTCAAAGGGAAATCACATGTGAGTTGTTAAAGCAATTTAGTGGGAAGTTGATAGTGTCTTCATGATAATGGATGCAGATGGCTCGATCAGTTGAAAGTTTGTATGGGTCCCGAATGGTACTCCAAATGGTAATGTGGCATCAGGAATTTTTTGTTGCTTTTATGGGTGTATTCAAAGTTGGTACTACTGCTGATTGCTGCCTATGAGGATGCTTTCAGTCGTTGAGTTGCATTGTTTTTTATCCTTATCTCTGGTTGATCTCTTGTTGACCAACTTGTTTCCTTTCCTTAGGTCTTGAGAGGCATATGATTGTCGGGAGGTTGGGTGCCAACCTCATTGGGATGCTTCCCACTTGTAGTGATGCCTTTTCCTCTTGTCCTTTTAATCTTGTGTATCTGTTACATTTGATTAAAAAAATCTTTTTTGCCGTGTAAAAAATATAAATGCAAACACATGGACACACACTAAGAGATCCTCTCGGAAGAAACATTAAGATATGCAAATGGTACTATCAAGAGTTTTAATTATCAGTAACGGTAGCATTGTGATGATGGCTGGACAATCCACTATTATGTAGCGGGATTCGAGGGTTCTTAGGATCATTTTTGGTGCTGAAGCACTCAAAGCGATCGCAATGGTCAAGTATCGGCCCTAGCGGTCATGAAGCGAGGCAAAAATTGGATAGAAAGTGATACGTATGGGGAACCATCTGAAACAAGTACTACTGGTTTTGGTATCTTCAGTATATCAGAGCAGAAGGGTAAAAACTGATAGGTACGAACAAAAAAATTGAGTTTTATTGACAACGTTGTAATAACAACGTGTCGCTAAAAGTGTGTTGCTAAAAGTATTTCAGTGACATCTTTTTGTGCTTAGCTATCACTAATTACAGGATTAGTGACAACTCACTAAAAAAGTTATTACTGGATAATTTCACTCACACTTTTAGTGACAACCTAGTGACAAAATTGTTGTCACTAAAGATCAATTTTTTTGTAGCTCGGCCTGTAATAACCCTAATTTTTGGTAAATAAAATTTTCGTTATTTTATAAAACTGTTTTCTTTTAGTATTTCAAAAAAATTCTATTATTATCTTATTATTTACTTGTGCTAGTATATTTGCACACCTCACTATTTTTGGTACTACAAATCCTACTTCAATCCTCCCATTAATGAGGGAATGAACCTATAGATACACCTAAGATTCTACTAGATTTCCTAGATTGATTGACATGTGTTTATTTGTGTACACGTGTTTGTATAACTAGAACCAAAAACTCTTTCTAGTAGGTATTTCTACTACAAATCCTAGCCCAAGGAATCCTAGACTTTGATTCTCTAGATCTTCTAATTAATAATCTAGATTTCCTAAGATCTTAGCTAGATTCACCTAGATTGCCTAAGATTCACTAGCCTATTAGGGCATCTCTAGTCCACTACCTAAAAGAGTACCCCAAAGTGCCTTACCTAGCTAACTAAGAAAAACTCAAAAAATGCACTCTAGTACACAAAAATTGACTCCCTAAAATCCTAGGTGGCACCTCTCACTGCCTAAAGTGCCCCAAGTCACTACCTAGATTTACGGAATGACTTAAGGGGAGAGAAAGAGGAGAGAGAGAGAGAGAGGGGATGGAGAGGGGAAATTTTGTGGGACCAAGGGCATTAAAGTGGGTCTCACTCTAAAAGATAATGGACATATATAGGTAGCTCAATAAAGTGCATTCCTCCTTAGCTAGCTAACTAAGTTCTTAGCACATAAAATAGGGTCCCACATATGCTAAGATGTACAATTTGGCAAACCATTTTTAGGTAGTGCACTAGAGATGCTCTTAGACTTGTGTCTAATTAGCTAGTCTGCACTTGTTTGTATATCTAGCACCCAAAATTACCTTTAAGTAATATTTTTTCCCCTCATTAATTAGGGAATATATTCCCTCATAAATAAGGGATAAGAATATATTCCCTCATTTAATGCCTAAGATTCACCTAAGATTTTCCTAGCCCTCCTGGCCCTAATTGGGCACATGTCTCCTAATTTAGCTTTCATGTGTAAACTACTACCAAAAACTCCCTGAAACAAAGGTGCATGGCCATGCAAATTGCTACACAACCTAGTGTGACTAGATTTTTAGGCGAATATTCACTAAGATTTTCTCATTAAAAACCTAGCCAATTAGGTACTTGACATATGGATTTTGTGTACCAAAAATCCCCCAAAATGAGGATTTTATTCTCTCCATTTATGAGAGAATCTTTGGCATTAATTTGGTCACATGGGGGAGGGTTTGGCCGGCCATATGAGGGGGAGGAGGTTCCCATTGGTTTGCCTATAAATAGCAAGGCCATTCTCCCTCATTTCTCACACCAAAGTTCTCCCACCACCTTTGTAGTAAAGTTGTTTTCTAGTAGTTTTTCTTGTGTTTTTCATGAGTTCTTCCTAGATTCAACCAAAGCCACCACTCTCCACCACTTTCGACCACCCTACAATCCAAAATTTGGTAGAAGTTAGTAGTTTTCCTTGTTTCTAAGAAAAGCCTAGTCTTTTCTTTTCGAAACAAGTAGCCGTTACGCCGCCCGGAGATCAACCTATCTTATTCGACCCCGACTAGTTTCGGATTAAGGTAGTTAACCTATCCTAACCTTACTTTAGCTTTTCATACATAGTAATAATTTTTACGTAGTCATTATGATTTCTGTAGTCGTTATCAAGTTGAATTTTTTACTTAGTCGTTACTAGATTCGTTTACGGGTTAAAGTAAAATGGAGATTAAGGAAAATATTTTATCTAAGTATACGTAGTCGTTATAATGCCCGTTTTAAAATAGACAAATCAAAATAACGTTGTTATAATGTCCGAGTAATTTTTGAAAGGAGAAATGTAGTCGTTACTTTACTCGCAAGAAAAATTGATTTTTCGAAAGTACGCCGTTATAATGCTCGATGGATTTTTTAGAACGATATGAACATTTGAACGACATGAGATTTTCCAAAAGAGATTTGTACAAATGTTTTGACTAACTTCAGACTATGAAATGGCCCAAGGTTAACACTCTTGAAAGTCTGTCAAAAAGGCAAGCTTTGTGCTGTTTAAGAAAAGGATGGGTGATATTAACTGGATATTCCGACCCCCCGGCCTGGGGCCTTCCTGGTTGATTGTCAAGAGAAGGTCGCCCAAAAATAGTTTTGACTCTAGTGAGTTTTTCGAGAAAGGAGATATACACGAAAAGAGTTTTGAAAAGACATGTTTCATATGCACGAAACAATACGACATTGACATGACACGATTTACGAGGAAATACTGAATGTTGATGTGGACGGCGCCACGCGACTCTCTTTGAAAACGTATCTTGATTTAAAGAAAATGAAAATGAGTCGCCACCCTGGATTTATTTAAAAAGTGATTTTTGGTACCCGAGAAACTGTTGAAAAATAATTGATGACTCTTGTGCCGTTTTGGAAAGAAAGGTTTGGTCTACAAAAAGATTCTCGGATTCGGGAGCCAGGTTATGAACGGGGAAGGTTTTGTTTAAAAGCACCTTGCTCGCCCGGAAAATTTCCGGTCTTTACTAATTTTTTGTTGGATTTTTGGAAAACGTTTTATTGTAAAACTTTAACAAACAAACAAGTAAATGGCAAAAATAACAATAAACAAGAATTTATAAGACCATAACGAAAATAAAATTAAGTAAAAGGACATAATAATAATAAAAGGGGAGTTAAAGGGGGTGACTGTAATAAAATAGCTTGCAGAAACCTAAAAACAGAGTACGAACAGGGGAAAAACAGAGCAAAACATTTGGTTCACAAAATTGACCATACGGTCTAATTGGTTAACCGCACAGTTAGTATGACTTAGCTATACGGTTAATCCCCCACGTATATTTTGAAAATTTTCGTTTTTCAACAGAAATCCAATTTTGTTTTTGAAATCGATTTTCCTTGATAATATAACTTCTATAAACTGGTTATACACTAGAAATGTACCTCCTCATGAGGATCGTATCTTGCGATAATGGAGAATATCGCCCGATACGGACCCGGGAGATCGAGTTTTATTGAAAACATACCCACCCGAGCCTAGAAATGATTATTGGAATCATTCTCGACCCGGGGAGGTCCTCTCAAAGAGCCAAGGCTAAGAACCCGGCCTAGAAACGTGATTATACCTTCGAAATTACGAACAGATTGCGAGAACTTCGGGTTTTTCGGATACGAACTTCGGGAAAGATGTTTTGTATGACTTGTAAGCTACTGGAGGTTTGAGAGTAAAAGGAAGAGGAGGGTATTGCAGTTTGTAGTTTTACTGAGAGTTTTCACAGAGGTTTGAATGGGGTTTTCGCTGTGGTTAGAAAATTCACTGTCCGCAACTCACTGGTTTGCAACGGAGGAGAAGGAGGATATATAGGCGGGAAGGAGAGGGAGAATCACGCAAAAAATCCATTGGAATGATGATATTCGATTCACTGAGACACGGTTTGAATATATTCTCTGCACGCCGATTTTATGGGATTTGTGATTTGACAACAAAATTAACCATACGGCTAAGAGGGGTTAACCGTACGGTTGACTTGGTAGGCCGTACAGTTGAGATGGAAAAATATAGACCGTACGGCTAATAGGGGTGACCGTACAGTTAAGGTGATCATGTCCCAAAGTTTATGCGTTCTGAATGGTTGTTCCAAGGTATTTCTAGGCATTTCTTTCGTCATAGTGGATGTACGAGGATTAAAATTGGGGTTCTACAGTTGGTAAGACACGTTTTAAGAGGAAACACTGATTTTTGAAACACGATTTACGAGGAAGTTGCATTTTTATGAAAAGAGTTTTTGAAACACGATTGCATGTTCACAGCACGATACGATATTTACACGACACGATTTTTGAGATGAATATTTAACATGAGAAACAAGATGAGAATGAAAATGGATAAATTGAATTGATGGGATTGAATGCGGTAGTGTTGCTATTGCCCGCCTTTCACGTTGTTGCGGTCCGTGATGTGGTTTGGGCCAAGCGTGTACAATACATAGTGGACGGACCTTGTATCATGTTAGTGTGGGCCATGATGACAAGCCGGCTGGGACTATGGATTGATTGAATTGAGTTGAAATGGATGCGGTAGTGCCGCTAGAGCACTATCCCAAGTTCGCGGAAAGAACTTGGTTGTCTTTGGTGTTAAGCGTGTACAACACATAGTGGACGGACCTTGTGTAATGTAAGTGTGCGCCATGTTGACAAGACAGCTGGGACTATGTTCGTGTGTGTTGTGGTGTGGACGGACCTTGTATCATGTGAGTGTGCGCCATGATACAAGACAGCCGGGACCTCGACCGGAAAGGTTGGTTACTGTCAGTTGAAAGGAGACGGAAACATGCCAATAACTTTTGAGTGATGGACTGTAGGCTTGGTGGTCGGAAGCAGTGCCATAGAGGACTGGAATGGATTGATTGTTGACCCGGTGATCGGAAGTAATCCACGGTTTGATAAATTTGAAGAAGAATGCCTGTAATGAAAAGATACTACGAGACATGTTTTAATGACTCGCGTTGCACTCTTATTTGCATCAAAAATGAAACGAGCATGATTTACACCGATACTGACACATGTATATTTCATGGAAACTATTTTCTTTTAACTTCTGTCGTTATTTTTCAATCATACATATATTGTTCTAGAATTGCTAGTTGGAGGTTTGGGTAGAGTTATTGCTCGGCGTTTTCGGTCACGATGTTACACTTGTGTGACCCTTGCATAATACCACGATGTTTCTCTACGCCTCTGATGTATTATGCCAGACTTTAGAGATGAACAGGACGAGTACTACAGCTTGGGAGCTTATGGAGCTGGACAGGACACCACCGAGGCTGACGGCAGTGCAATGTAGTGGAGAAACCCTAGTTGAACCTTTTTCGAATAACTGTAATAGCAGGGAGAACTATGTAACTTTCGTTTTGGAATACTGTTGTAAAACTTATTTATTATTTTTATGATAAATATAACGTTCCCTAAAATTAGGGGTGTTACACGGCCACTAGTTGAAACTTTGGTGTACCTGCGCACAGCCAAAACATTCCAACTGATGCAGGACAAGTTACCAAGGATTTTAATTATGGAAACGTTATTATAGTAATAGATTGATTTAAAATATTTTTATTTTCTGCCACTTGTTTTGGCATAAATGTTTCTATTAAGTATTATTCTTTTATTTTACATTTCTTAGTTTTCTTTATTGTTTTTTCTTGGTTAGCAAGATTCTACTATTTCCTAGTTGAGTTAGGATTTAGCCTATAAATAAGTATGTAGCCTATGGGCATGGGGAGCTTTTAATCAAATATAATTAATAGTTAATCTCTTTTTTCTTTTGCATTCAAGAACACTCATGGATTCGAGACCTATCTTCGTTTGGAATAGTACGCTAACTATTCTCTCCTGAATTCCGCTCCGTCAAGAATGATATAGGACAAGATGTACATCCTTATCATTTATGGAAATATTATTTTGGTAACAAATTTTATTTATGATTAGTATTCGGAGATCTTATTTAGTGCAGCCTGTTTAGCACGATTCTAGTTTCCTATTTTATAATTTTCTAGAGTTTTATTTCCTTTTTCTTATAGTCTTGGTTTTCAAGTATTGCTTTGCTTGGTCTCCACTCAAAGTAATTTCCTTTTTCATTAGGACTCCTGCTTGTATAAATAAGTGTGTAAGGCATTATTCATTCTATTATCAATAAAATTGATAGAGTTTTTTCCTTGTGGATTTAAGAACATCTTGTGGATTCGAGAACCTATCTCGTTTAGAGTAGTACACTGACTAGTCTCTCGTGAATTCCGCTCCGTCAAGTGGTATCAGAGCAAGAACTTTCCTGGCTCGATGGTGCCACACAAACCAGATGAAACACCCTTTGACGTTATTCGAAGGTTCGTTGATCCGAGGAAGATGGTGGCAAAACAACAAACAAGTATCATGACGGAAATCCGTGAATTGTTGTTGTTGCTGACTCTTCGCCTCGACCAAAGACTAGGAAGGGTTGTAGAGAATCGCCTGGAGGGTTGTTGTGGTCGTCATTCAACCGAAAACCTTGCTGAGAGGTACAACAAAGACAACATTAAATTAAGAAAATTAAACATTCGCATTTATAAATGAACGAATTTAGGTGCATACATCTACATTCCAAGAAGTGCTACACAATAGTTTTACCTAAAGAAGATGGTTATGCTTCCAGAAATGCTACACAATGGTTTTACCACTCAACAAACCACCAGACAAAATTTCAAGAAGATGGTTATGCTTCCAGAAATGCTACACAATGGTTTTACCTCTCAACAAACCACCAGACAAAATTTCTGACAAAGACAAGAAAACTTGGGAAAGAACTCTTTCTGTTTTTTGTTAAAGCAATCGTAACATAATTAGAGAACAATGGTTATTCAAGAAATCGAACATAGGCAAATGATGTCATATGAAAATTTCTTATTATCTATATAGCCAATATTGAAACACCAGAGAAATTGGATTATAGTGTATAAGCTATAGCATATAGTGGCTGTATAACTTACTAATTAGAACTTAACATTAGCTCCATTTTGAAATCAAAATTCGAAACCCTAGTTTTTTCGAATGTCGAACTAGACAAACACAGCGAGAGAGAGAGAGAGAGAGAGAGAGGAACCTTGGTTGCTCCATGTTTTATTGATTTATCAATCGTCTTCTTCGAGATCGTCTGCGTTTCAATTTCTTCCTTTTCCATAATGTCATTTCTCTCTCTTCGATTGGGACTTTGGGGAAATAAGGGTTGTTTCCGAATTGCTCTTAACCCGTTTTCGACCTCAACCCGCGAATGGGGTTTTTAACCCGGTATTGAACCCGCGAATGGTTTTTTTAAATCTAAGTCGTTGGATGAGTTCCAACGGCTGGCGTTCGTCAGTCCGCATATTTCTTAACTGGGGGATCCCTTATGTGAAGCAGGCCGATCATAAGTTTACCATAATTGATGAATACATTGATCTCTATGTAGACACCCCAATTTAGAAATGCCCGGACATCTTTAAACTCCCCGATGACGAAAAGAAATGCCCAGCTACTGATCCAGTGTCGCACAGCACTGTCGCGCATCAATCTTACCTGAAACACATTACCAACAGCTCCTTTTGTTGACAAACCCTCTCCTGCAGTGTTCTTGGGCACCAAGGCACGCGAGGATGTCGTGTAGCTACCAAAATGGAGTAGAATTTAAGGTTAACTTGTAGGGGTGTGTTTCGGCTCATCCCCTATAAATACATGAGTCCTCTTGGCTGCAAAACAACCGACACTCCATTAGAGAACCCTTCCAAAGCTCTATTAAAACCCTTCCAGTCAATACCCAGTTCAAACCCTTCTTCAAAAACCCCAAATCACGTCTGAAACCTTCGTTAAACATTCCTTTCCTTGCTTCCATTGATACCCATTACTTAAACCATCCATTTCCTAGCTCTACCAGGTCCATTTGACACCCACAAAACCAAGTTTCAAGTTCTAGTTCAAGTACTCACTTCAAAGCTCAATTCCCGAAGGTAAAAACCTCTATTTCGCCACCAAAGTCAGCCACTTTGGTATTCTGAAGGTAAGGCCAAGTTCAAGAAGGCTCCTTATACCTTTCTTGAGCTTGGTATACCAACAATATTTAACCAAAACCAGCCATAAAAATACAGAATTTTTACAGAAGTATCGCACGGTACTTCCGTTAATACCGCACAGTGCTTCTGTTTAAACACAATATTTTAGTGCTTTGTTTCTCTTGGCCAATCAATGCCATAGAGGGGTAAGGCATCTTCTGGTACATTCCAAACCAAAAACATGATTTTAAAGCCTTGGTGCATAGCCCTTCCGTCATTAAAACCAATTTTCTACTCAAAAAATTTCAAGTTTTGCAAGTTATGCACCATGAGCACTTAGTATTCCTTTTATTGTTTGGATAAGCTCAGTACCACACGGTACATTTTTACACTAGACAGCACTATCTGTAGTACCGTGCGGTACTCTCTTTTAAACCAAAAATTTCAAAATCAAGTCTTTTTGTTCGGACAGTGGGTAACATCAAAGCTTCCTCTTTTGTATATTTGCTATTGATATTTATATACATTTACTGTTAATTATCTACTGTTATTATTATCTGCTTATATGAACAAAGTTTTGTAATAAAATATTTTCTAAAAATCCCACAAAGTATTTAGTAAAGACCGATTTTTATCGAGCTAGCAGGGTGCCTTAAAAACCTTCCCTGCTCGTAATTAACCTGGCTCCCGAATCAAAAAATATCTCTGGTTTTCAATAGATCAAAATCCTTTCCCAAAATCAATGGCACGAGAGTCATTACTTTTCAAAACTCTTTTCAAAAACGGTTTCTCGGGTGTTAAATCCTTTTCCAAATAAAAACCTGAGTGGCGACTCCAAAAACCTTTCTTCGTTTTAAAACAAACCATAAAAAGTGGCGTCGTCCACACTCTGCCAGTCTTGTTGCCCATCATCACTCTGTTGCATTTGGTTACTCTACTGCGTTCCCGTATGCTGAATCTTGCTGATTTGTCTTCTTACCTGCTGCTAATGGAAGGAAATGTTTCATCACCAATGATAAATGTTGCCGTCATAATACTCAGGTGGATTCTGTATTGGAATTACTTATACTCTGATCATGGTATCTGCGGATTTCTTGTGTTGGTTGGTTCTTGTATCAACTTGATGGTATTGTCCTCAGTTGAGAATTAGAGGGGTCTTCTTGTTGTAATTTTTGGGATCACCTACTTGTGGTGTTTCTCTTCTTCCTCTGAGGGGACTGTCCTCCTTGAGGCTCTTTACCTTCTTCCTTGTTGGAACCTTGCCAACTATCTTGGTCGCGGAGTGGAGGCATATGATCATCCTCTGGAGGGGTGCATGCCAACCTTGTTGGGATGCCTTCTGTGGTTGGGATGCTTTCTCTCCTCGTCCCCTTAATCTTTGTATTCCTTAAAGGTTAATAAAATTATTATTTTTGCCTTTCAAAAAAATTATGGTAAGTTTAACATCCTATGGATGAAATGTCTAAACTGAACAAAATGGTTAATCTTATCAAGAGGAAACAGGTGTGAAGATGAACAATGGGGTTTCGGTTTGCAGAGTGAATAAAAAGGAGTTTCTATTAGTTTTGAGAAGAAGATAATCACGATTTGAATTCCTCCTTTTTTCAGTTGAAATGATCAATTAAATCTCACATAATTAGGCAACTAATTTACATAAATCCTATCGCGTCTCACCTAATTAGGCAACCACATTTACGTATACTAAATAACGATGTTCAAGGTATTTTACAAGCAAAAAGAATGAAAACATTACTTTGCAAAGTGGCCGGAATGAAATCTTATGTTTTTATATTTTGGTGCATTGGAAAAACGAATAAAATCTTATGTGCTATCCATGTAATTAATCCATTTTATAATTATTGCATAACAAATTACTCTAAGGTCCATTATAGCTCATTGTAACTGTTAGAGATATGACCTAAAGTCAATCATGTGGATGAAGATTTTAGATCTTTTGTAAGCATTTCTCTTATCAATAAATGGACTTTTAATATATTATGTTTACTATCTTATTAAAGTTTACGTAATATG
>JAXBDA010009481.1:0-12455 GCA_036023075.1 Gaultheria prostrata
GGAGAATAATTTTGGAGAAGGGTATTTTGGTCAACGAGATTTGTGGTGCCATGTATATGCAATTACTTTTTTCCGTTTCATGTAGGGAGTAATTCCTAATATGTGTCTCATGAAACGGCAATAATTTGCCCTAAATCCCATTTTAGGGCAATTCACCCTAGATTAAAAACCTTCTGTTCAGTTTCAGTGATATTTTGAATCAATTCCCTTTCCCTCATTCTGGTTTTCTAGGAAACTCAAATTAAAGCCACTGATATGAACATACATGTTCTCATTCAATAGCGGTCCATAAAAATATTACCAATATTGATTTCCCAACAGTTGAAAAGATGGCTTCGTCATCTACTTTTTTTTCCCATGCCACCCTTCGGTTTGATAGCATAGTGGCAAGAACTAGTTCCGTGGTCACTAAAGGCAATACCATCCACCCTCCCTTAGGCAAGGGTGAGTGCAGGTGAACAAAATAGCTCTCCGCATGTGGTCTATGGGTTAACTTCAATAGCTGGTGGATCGATGTCACTTCTTTACCATGAGATAGGTGGGTTAGATTTTTTTTTTTTTGTTATTTTTTATAATTCAGGCCAGTTTATGCGTACCTCGATTAATAATAGGCCTAATCACACCACCCACTTGCGGAAAGCCCAATTAAAAACCGAAACAAAGCTCCGTATGGATAGGGCCGGTCCTAGGCATAGGCTGACAAGGCGATCGCCTAGGGCCTCCGTAATAAAAGGGCCTCTAAATATGAAATCATAATAAATATTATGTATATCGAAAGTTTTACAAATACGTATCGAAAGTTTTACAAATACGTACGTTAGTTGCTGTGGTTCAATTCCTACTTCCTTCAATTTTCACACATTCTTTTTTTCAACTTTTACAAAAAAAAAAAAAAAGGATTCACGTTGACAGCTCAAGGGCTCAAACTCACGACCTTAGGGTGCAACTCCAATGTTCCGAGCAACACGTCACTGAACTAAAGAGCTTTCTTGTGTTTCACATGGAATAACTGATATATAGAAACAAATGAGAGGCCCTATTATCAAATTTTGCTTAGGGCCCCGAAAATCTCGGGCCAAGTATTGCGTATGAATTGCCCTAAAAGAATTGATAGCACTCGACCGATTTCGAACTTGTGATCTTATGAGAGACCAAACCCTTAAATCTCAGGTCTTGAACTACCAGGCGTATCCTTTCAGCTTGGTGGGTTAGATATTTGTATCTTATAACTCTCTTGCCATAGGAAAAAGCTTGGGTCCATGTATGGTATAGTCATATGGTGTTTGACCACGCCTCTCGATCGTTCAAAAATATTTTTAATGTCCCAGATTTATTTGCTCCTCTTTCTCTCTTTGCTCCTCCTTCTCTCTTTGCAATATGATTTTGGAGGGCCGAAATATGTGGTCAGACACCACGTTGCTATACGCTAGATGCACGTGAGAATTTCCGTTGCTATACCCTAGATGCACGTGAGAATTTCAAACTAGATTTTCCCAAACGAGTCAACTGGTCGTTTAAAATTAGCAGCCATACCTTTAGGACTCCGTCAAAACATTCATTGCCCTATTCGTCGATTCCTTTCCTTCACTGTCCTCGTATTCTCTTCCGGAAACTGTACCTTTTTCTCCCTTTGAAAATCATTCCTATCACCAATCCACTAGCATTGAACTCGTGCTATGCATGGATGATATTACATGAACGCACAATGTATGTATATGACATATTAGATAGCAGGTGGATCAAATCATACACGCAAAAGATATCTACCATAAAATAATGGTAGAATGTGAACATTAAGCACAATTTATAGTATGTTGATGGTAAAAATATTAAGTAAACTAGAGGTAAGGATAAACAATAAATTTGAAGAAAAAAACAACTCAATCTATATGCTAACAATTAAACCAACTACTCTTGTTACGACAATAACAAAAATACTGTAAATGAGTTATAATAACAGTCTCATGCTCATATAAATTGTTGAAGCACTAAACACTAAAAAACAATGACCTATGTACAAAACAGATAGCATGGAACTCCGAATGTAGTAGAGTTATAGTTCATCAAATTCCAATTTTCGCTTCACTCCCTGCAAAAGCAAGACGTAAAAAAAAAATTAATCATTTTGTAAGTGTAGTAGCAAATTGATAAATAAACTGAATTGGTATGCATGAATAGTTAAAATCCATAAATGAAATGACAAATAAATTCTCGTAATAAATGGAGCCGGAACCGATACTAAAAAATTGTGAATCAATTCTCGTAACAGACGGAGCCAAACTTCTTCCTAATTTTTTTTATCCGAAGCCGAACTTGATCCTCAAAATACCATGATTAAAAAAAGAAGAAGAAGAAGAATAAAGTGCGGACCTGCAGGTGTATACTAATAAGGCTTATAAGCCAATATTCATTTAAGTTGTAAACACTAATAGTATAGCATTCCTAAGATAGAGGACCAAAAATTTAGGGAATTGATATTGGCACTCCACTTTTCTCTATTGGCACTCCTTTTTTTTGTCCTTATTAGGTAAAATTATCCTTACACTTTATGAATAGAGACAAAAAAGGAGTGCCAATAAAGAAAAATGGAGTGCCAATAACAATTCTCAGAAATTATATAGCTTTCAGTAATCCAAAATGAGCATGTCAGATCAAATGTGTGGAAACTGGAAATTGATTATACGACCATAAAAATGCAAGAAGAGCGGTGCTTCTTTGCACAACTTTCGCGCAAATCCTACTCCCTCCTTCACTTGGAAAATCAGAAGAGGAAGCGGCGGCTTCTCAACTGGAGTGACGATCTTCGGTTCGAAAGCTTTTAAACGTTATGGACTGGGTGACTCTGGCTCCGACGGTGAATCAATTACCTGAAAAAGTGAAAATAGCATTGGATCAGATTGGGAAGATTTCGATAAAAATTGGAGAAAGTAGGAAGAAAGAGGTTGATCTTACCAGCGGTGAATCAATTACAAAATATTTGTTTTCCATGCATTGAACGGGCATAAGGTGAAGAAAGAGGATGATCTTACCGGCGGTGAATCAATTACAAAATATTTATTCTCGGTGCATTGAACGGCATAATGTTATTCCTGTTGCCACATTCGAACCAATTTTGAGCAATTGATATATGCTTCATGAATAAATTATTGTGACAAACGGAGCCGAAATGAGTATCTAAAAAAAGCCGTAAGGAGATGCCATGCACTTATTATTGGTCAATTTGTGGTGGAACTGTGGAAGTGTGGGAACATGGGGCTGTAACCGCTGGTAATTTATAATTTCGTCCATTGAGTTTTCTTCTGGAACATGAACGGAACGTAACGTAATCTTACGTAATTAAGAGAGAGAGTTAAGCGGAATATACCATCTATTATCATTCCGATTTACCAAAAAAAAAATTATAAATATCGTCACAAAAGGACCGGACTCAAAAACCTATAAGCGGAATATACCATGAAGCAATTATTATGCGCTTTGTGAGCAAATTATTGTCACAAAAGGACCGGACTCAAAAACCTGTAGAGAGAGATCATGAAGAAAACCATCAAGGGAGAATTTGTAGAGGAACCGAATTTGGTGCTCGAAATTCCGAACAAATTCGAAACCGTTCATTGTACGGCAAATCAATATCCACATGAGTACAGAAAAATTAAAAACCACCAATAAGAGGGCAAAAAAAATTAGAAATTGCAAGAATTGTAATCTGAAGTATTTGATATGCACTCTGTGACAAATTCTTGAAGCAAACGGAACCGAATTTGGTATTCGTAATTCTGAACAAATTCTCGTGATAATCACGAGAAGAAATCATGAAGAAAACCATCAATGGGAGGAAAATATTGCACTGCACAATTTTTTCCCACCTACGTACTGCTTTCAGATGGGAGACGTGGGAGTTACTATGTTGGGTTCTTTTGCAAAAGATGAGATATGGCTCTCCCCACATTCTCTTTTTCTGATTTTTAAAATTAAAAAAACTCTAAATTATGAGAATTGAGGGATTGAGGTTTGGAGAGTTTTGAGAAGACCAACTACATTGCTATAGTATATTGAACTAGCGTTGAACCTATGCTATGCATGAGTGAGATTTAACATGCACGCACACAATGTATGAACATGGCATAATAGGTAGCAGATGGACACTTTTGATCATACACGCATAATATATCTAGCATAACTTAATAGAATAGAACAAATCATGAGATATATGCCTCTTCAATGTCATGCAAGTTTCATTTTCCTCTTATTTCTATCAATATTTTCAGAAATAACTACAATTTGAGCATACCCTGAATAATGATTGTAACGGGCATTGGGCATGGGCTCGCGTGCATCGCACGCGTCACCTCACTAGTAAATGAATTAATAAGTCTGACACATTGTCACCAACTAATTTTCCAACTGATTTGTTTTTTTTTTTTCTACTTGAATTTCTTAAATGAGTTTGACTTCTTTTCTACTTAATTTCATAACTTATTCTTGTTTCTTTCCCTATTTTTGCTCTTTTATTTAATAAAGTGCAAACAGTGATTTTCTTTGGAAGTTTCTCTGTATTTTCGTTTATTAACATCTACCTTAAAAAATAAAATAAAAGAAGAAGCAGACTTTTATGTATTAATACATATATTTATTTTTGATTGGCAAAAAAATTTCACTTATCACAAGGATAAAAAAATGAAATCCATAAAGGACCACACGAATAAATTTGCTCCACACACAAACACACTAACACTTACACACAATGCACACCTAGTGAGGGTGGGGGTCACATGTCTTGTTTATAATTTTTTTTTTTTGTCAATTGTTAGGCGGGGGAGAGGGGAAGGGGACCAAGGGGTGTTGTATTTTGCAGCTTATAAGACTCGAACCCAGACATTTTACCTAGTAAGGAGTGCCACAAACCAATGGGCTATCACCTTGGTCTTGTTTATAAATTAATATGAATATACATGTTCATATATTGATTGCACAATTTTTTCCGCTTAAGTTTTCTTCATTTGTCAATTTGATAGGGAAATGTTTAAAAGTTAGAGGATACTTTAACTCTTTGAGGCCAAATATGTTTAGGGGTATCCATGCCTAATCTTTCAAGATTACAAAAAAAATCTTACTCATTTAGGGTAGTTTGTTTCGAATCATCCCACTATAAATTGAAGCCAAATTCACCAATATCCACACCCCCCAAAATCACTCGTACCTTTTCTCTCTCATTTAACCTTTACCGATCAATTTAGCCACTGAGAGACAGAGAGGCGTCAAACAAAATGAAGGCTTCGAACATTGGAGTGTTGATTGTGCTAGTACTGGTCTTGGGCTGCCACAAAGCACAAGTATCCGTGGCCGTGACTTGCAACATACTAGCGTTGAGTCCATGCTTGAACGCTATAACGAATGGGACACCTCCTTCGAATAGTTGTTGCACTAATTTGAAGGCACAACAACCTTGTCTTTGCCAGTTCGGTAAGGACCCCAACTATGGCAAGTACGTTAACTCTCCTAATGCCGTCAAACTTGCTAAAGCTTGTGGGGTGTCCGTCCCCAAATGTTAATTAGATATGCCCAGCATATCCCTCCCTTTTATATGTATACATATATGGATAAACGTGTCTTATTGCGTGGAGTGCAACACGCAATAAGAACGTAGAGGGAGAGTGGATATTTATGTATGAATAAATGCGTCCTATGTATCGATGTGATCTGTGTGTTGGGATAATGTGTCCCTATTGTGCCAAAACTAATGCATGCTTTATCTATCGGGTAAGTATTGGTTTCAACGAGGGTACCCAGTAATAAGGGCATCTTGGTTCGATTCATGACTCACTCCCCCTCTGTCTCTCCCCCCGTCTCTCTGTGATGGAATTGTTGATGTTTGCTTACTTGGTTTTAACAGGGATTTGGGATCCTGTAGAATGTAGTGACCTAATTGTGAGCCTTGAATTCGTATTTATAATCTGAACTATTCATTTTTTAAGGAACGTTGAGTAAATTATTCATGCGAAAATTTAAATTAATTGGATACTGATAGTCGCAAGGGGAAAAATAGATGATGAATATGGTTTACTTTAGAGAGGAACTATAAGACACGTGTCTCAACCATGTGTCTTACAATGCTTGATCAATTCGATTTTTTACGTCCATGTAATACCCTAAAGTTTTTGAAAAAATGAACAATTAAGATCACAAATATAAATTTTAGAAGACCCACAATTAAAGGCACTACAAAGATAAATTTAGCCCCCAAGGGTAATTAGTTTTCAAAATAATCCCCAGAGCGGCCAATAAGCAGCCGCTAAATTAGCCCCCGAAGAGCCCCTAAATCATTTGTTAACTGACATTTGTTATCTCATTTGTCGGATCGCTTCTCCTAAAACCAAATTGGTGTTAGAATGAATTTTAATTAAGTCTTTTATAACATTCGACATCACACCTGCAAGTCTGTTTTTAAAGCGGTCGTAGGAGTGGGCACTGTGTAACCAAATCCATGGGGCACTCTGGGCCCAACAATCACTCCCTCATGATGAAGCTCCCACGATTTGAACCCATGACCTCTTTTCCACCATCTCTCCTAAAACCAATTGGTTAATAGGAGGGTTTTTAATTAATTCTTTTATAGCATTCAACATCACATCCGCAAGTATATTTTTAGAGCAGTGACAGAGAATGAAACTGTGTAACCAAATCCATGGGAGCATGCACTCTGAGCCCAACATCATTAAGTATACAATGAAATCTACCACCAACTTTTTAATGGCTCTATTAATTTCCTCTGAGATCCAGACCAAGCCAAATGCACATCAATAACCCACTCCCTCTTTTCAACTTTTGGCCATCAAAACGGCCAACAAGCAGCCGCTTAGCCACCAAACAGGCCCTAACTCATTTTTTTTCCTAATGAGATAGAAATTCATTAGATCAAATGGTACCGAATACAATCAAGTACAACTGAAAATAACAAATTACAAACAGGAAAGGCAAAAAACATAACTAAATTAACCGAAGAAGATGTCGTTCGTACTGGCTAATTCAGTCGGTTAATTATCCGAAGTTCTGCATGCAACATGCTGAAGTGCAGTTGCCCGGTAATTCCACCGTTGGCAGGCCCTAACTCGTTTGTTAGTTAACATTTGTTATCTCATTAACTATCCAGTGAAATCTACCACCTACTACTTTTTAATGGCTCTATTAATTTCCTCTATAAATTGAGATCCAGCCCAAGCTAAAATTTACATCAACAACCCACTCCCTCTTTCAACTTTTGTCCATCTCAAACAAGTTAATGATACAGTGGAAAAAAATGAAGGCGTCACAAATTGCAGTGTTAGCAGCAGTGGTGGCGCTGGTGTTGGGCTACGAAGCAGAGGTGTCCATGGCAGCTGCTGCAGTGAAATGCGACCCAACACAGCTGAACCCTTGCTTGCAGCCCATCACATCAGGCACAACTCCTTCAATGCTGTGCTGCACTAAAATGAGGCAGCAGCAACCCTGCTTCTGCCAGTACATCAAGAACCCTACCTTCAAGAAATATGTTTCCTCTCCTAATGCCAGGAAAGTTGTTAGCACTTGTAAGCTCCCAATCCCCAAGTGTTAATAAAAATCTCACTCTCTAGTCTCTATATGCATGTATCCAGATGTATGATATATGTAGAGGCAGAGGGAGGAGACTGTCTATGTTAAGGTAAATCTGGTGTTGCCTTTCTTGTACTGTGGAAATTACAAGAATAATGGTTATAAAGGCGATAATTTGCCCATGGTCTCTCTCTCTCTCTCTCTCTCTCTCTCTCTCTCTCTCTCACACACACACACACACACACACACACACTCACACACACACACGGGTTCCGGAGACAAAACATCTGACACAATAAATGTAATTCACCCATTTTAGAGCCCGCGCAAATAATCGGAACCTGTCAATTTGTTTAAAACATATTCTTAAGAGTACCTGTAAAAAAGTAGATCATTTCGATATCAGTAAGGGTTTGATCGATATTTGCCCCTAAATTTGGCAAGATAAAACTGACTGAATTGATCAAGTTGATCAAGTGACATTTTTTTGAAGACTATTTCACGTTCGAGCTATTGCTTGCGCTCATGCTTATCACCTTATTCACCTACATGCATTGTGTGACTAGGGTCACAATATAGTATTTTACCACCTCGATCGGAGTACTAATTAAGAATTGGTTTCACCTTGTTTGTTGGTCAAATAGGAGCTCGACGGGAAGTAAAGAGCTTACTCTCCAAACACACGTATTTTCAACTTCACCACTGGAAAATTTTTTGAGGAATCACTGGAGATTTACTTGGTCGTTATGTTCTAAAATTAATTGAGGTGCACGTGAGAACTTTTGAAAATCGGGTTAAAAAAAACAAACAATATTTTTCATAGTTTGATGCAATTTTTACATGGAGATAATTAGTGTTTCCCGTTGAAGAACTCAACGATGGACAGAAATTGTACTTCAGCGGCAGATTTCCGACGACTGCAAATTTGTTTTCAACCCAAAATCCTCCCCAAATTTCTGCTGGAAATCATGGACAAATCCGTCCCTCTACCAATAATGCTGTTTACTTTTCTTTAATTGTCTTTTGTTTTTATTAACATGTGTACTTGTGCATGCCATTTTGTTTAATAGAGACACGTAGCAACCCTGCTATAATGCAAATTTGTTTGGATGTAATCTTTGCAGTTGTACCATAGTTGTTCAAAACCTATGATATGGAATTTGCATTGGCGTAGCCAGGAATCATGTAGCCGTAGTACAATAAAAACACAAAGTCAAGAAAAAAAAAATCATAGCAAATGAGAAAATAATTTGAACTCTATAAGTAAAAAAAAAAAAACCTAGCAAAAAGTAAACTTATTCATCAACTTGACATTAGATTTAACGGCATTTACACATAAAATACTAACATAACAAGCATAGTCATGAACAAAAGTTAATAAAGAAAGACATTACAATACAATAGACCACCACGAGTTTTATGTTTTGGAATAATTTTATAATAGTTTCATTGTAAAGCTGAGGCGTTTGGCGTCTGAGAAGGGTATTTGGACTAGGACGAATGATTGGAGACTTCGGTTTTACATTTTAACTTCTCATTTCGTTCTCTGTTTGCGTGTAGGAAGAAAATAATAGTGATTTTTGCACTTTCATTTTTATAATTACAAATACGGTAGTGATAATGTCAAAACTTCAATGCATAAAGAGTTTTTCCTTTACACACGAGTACACAAATTTCATGCACTTAAGTTTTGACACAATCAAAAACAGTTTTGGTATTAGCACTACAATAACCTTTCATGTGTATGTACTTTCACACCCTGAAAGACAATATTATAAATTCACATTACAAGAAGACGAAAAAAGGAGTGCATTTGTGAGAAAAGGAGTGAGAAATTAAATTAATTATCTTTAATTTTATAATTAGTCATTAGGTTAATTCTTAAATAAAAAAAAAACTAATTTGAAATCTGCAGTGAGGGCACATGCCCCACTGGCTCTACTAGGGGTTTGCTTCCTCTAATGATCTCAAGTTCGAAAATTCTCAGGTGCTATCAACTCTTTTTGTGTTAGTTCATAAGAAGCATTTGCTCTGGCTTTAGTTGGGCCCCCGCTAGTGGAGAACAGGTTTATTTTTTTTGAACAGCGAAGAAGAATATTATTAAGAGAGAAGAAGAGGTTACAAAAAAAAAAAAAAATGCTACCGGGTTGATGAGTAATCAACACAAAAAGCAAGCCAAAAAACATGATACAAAAGACTGGGATAGACTCGAGATGAATACAAAATACAAAAAGCATAGATGAACCCTGTATCTTGAGCCCAATCAGCAAATGCATCAGCAGACTTCTCCCACATATATGGTCTACAAGACTCAGAAAACTCTACAACACAGGTTCCACTCAATCGATAGATTATCTAGATTTCACAATGGAGTTTAACCTGAAAATAATATCATCCATAGTGTAATCTTTCCCGTCCTTGCTTGCTGACACCCAAAAAGCCACTCTAGCTTTGATAAGGTCAACAATCTCCAACCAGTCCACAGCTTTATTTTCGAAAATATGAGCATTTCTTGAATTCCAGATTGTCCACACAATTGCAAAAGGAATGGAGTCCCAAATGATTTTATGACTTGGTTTCAAATTCCAGCCCATCCACCAATGTAATGTTGCTGCAAATGATGAGGGGGATGCCCATTTAACCCCCCACCATTGAAGAATTACGGCCCAAGTGTCCCAAACCGGTTTGCAATGGAGGAATAAATGGTCCAAAGTTTCCAGATTTTGTTTACAGAATTTGCACATAACATCTTCCTCACTATGGATGATTCCAATACTAAATAAAAAGCTAGCAGTTTTGACCCTACCCAGATAGGCCAACCAACCTAAGCATTGCACACGAGGAGGCGCCACATTCTTCCAAATCAACTTGAAAGTTTTATCTTGATGGCTAGATGATGAAGTAGCTAGATTATATATAGAGTTTACAGAGAATTTACCTGAGGAACACCCTTGCCAAGATAATTGATCCGGCATGTCTAGTGCTACCACCACGCCAGATACATCCAGCAGATTTCTTAGATCTTCCAATTTCTCCAACTCCCAATCATATAAGCCCCTTCTGAAGTGGAAAACCCATTGTTGCACCTCTGATTTCCTTAATAGCACATCACTCAGTCTATCATCTTTGTTGCATAGGATTCTGAAAAGAGTTGGGAAAGAGATAGATAGAGCCACAGATCCGAGCCATACATCTTTCCAAAATAGAATAGTGCTACCATCCCCCACTTGCAGCTTTGTATTCTCCATAAAGGTTTGGAATAAATGGGGCTGTCTAGTTTGGACTTGCATAATATCCCTCCAAACATTTGATACTTTCCTACTTACCTCCATTTTTGGTAACCAACCAACCCCCTCGATTTTGTACTTGGACTTTATTACCTTCCTCCATAAAGCATCCTTTTTCCATGCCAAATCTCCACCACCATTTCATTAAAAGGGCTTCATTCATCAATTTAATGTTCCTAATGCCAAGGCCCCCATGCTTCTTATCCTGTGATAACTTGGCCCAAGCCACCAAGTGAATTTTCCTTTTAAGCTCAGAGCCACCCCATAGAAAGTTAGCTTGTATTGATTCAATGGTCTTGACAACCCCTTCTGGCATCTTGAATAATGACATGTAATACAGAGGTAAACTCAAAAGAACAGATTTGAGTAGAATCAATCTACCTCCAAATGACAAGTGTCTTCTCTTCCATGATGATAGCCTAGATCTTATCTTCTCCACAATGGGACTCCATGTTGATTTCAATTTCGGATTCGCCCCCAAAGGCAATCCCAAGTATTTGATAGGCAGCTCTTGGGTTTGACAGTGAAGTACCTCTGCAAGATGTTGGACTTTATTCCTTTCAATACCCACCCCACACATAACAGTTTTGTGGTAATTGATTTTAAGGCCAGACATAGCCTCAAATTCCAACAGCAAATTCCTAACTGTTTCCACCTCTTCCAGAATTGGATGACAAAAAACTAGGGTATCATCTGCAAATTGCAGATGGGTGATGACAGGTCCATCAATACCCATTGTAAGACCCTTTAATTTTCCTTGAGCTCTAGCATTTTTGAGGATCCAATTAAGACCTTCTGCAGCAATAATGAAAAGAAAATGTGATAATGGATCACCTTGTCTGACACCTTTGAACATTTGGAATTGTTTGCAAGGAGATCCATTAACTAATACTGATACTCTTGCTGAAGAAAGACATTCCTTGATCCATCTTCTCCATAGTAATGGGAAGCCCATAAGTTCCATCATCTTCAAAGTGTAGTTCCAGTTGAGTTTATCAAAAGCTTTCTCAAAATCCAACTTGATAATGAGCCCCTTTTTCCTGTTCCTTTTCCATTCTTCCACCATTTCATTGGCAATAAGGATGCCATCTTGTATGTTTTTCCCACCTGAGAAAGCTGATTGGACTTCACCTACGATCACTGGAATAGTCATCTTAATCCTTGACGTCAAGACTTTGGATATGATCTTATAGAAGATCCCAATTAGACTGATGGGTCTAAAATCAGACAACCCAACTGGATTGTCAACTTTTGGAATGAGGGTGATGAAAGAGGAGTTTATACATCTGGGCAGTTTGCAATTTTTATGAAATTCATACAAGAAACTCATAACATCATTTTTCATGAATCTCCACCCAGACTGGATGCTCTTCATATTAAAGCCATCAGGCCCAGGAGCCTTGTTCCCACCGCAAAATTTAATACAGTTCCATACCTCAGATTAGTGGAGAACAGGTTTATAGTGAAAATGCCAGACTACAACAAAATCTACCTTTTGGGGCATTTCTTATGGGGCAGTTTTGAAAAAATGTCTCAAAAAATGTCTAATGGGGCAGAGTGCTATCAAGTGCCTCAATAAGTTGTAACTAATGGGGCAGTTGA
>JAXBDA010009482.1:0-12453 GCA_036023075.1 Gaultheria prostrata
ATGGAACGAGCCTAATATTGAGGTTCAAGTTCAGTTCGTTTAGTAGACGAATCGAACTCGAACGAGCTCTTACCGAACCGAGCCTCGAATAGTTCGCGAACGGCCCAGTTCATTTACAGCCCTAGGTGTAGGCGTTTCTGGTCCCCCAAAATGCCAAAGCGAAACAATAAGAGAAACAGAGAACAACAATTTTTTTCCCCCTTAAGCAAAGCAAAGAGACAGAGAACATGCTTCTTGAAAAGAGAGATCTAAAACTGTGAGTACCCAGAAAAACGAGCCTAAAACCTGTTTGGCCGCTCGGAAAATTGGGAACAGAAAGTCTAGGTATTCAGAATGTGTAAATCAATGACCCAGATTTATTCCAAGTGAATCTGGATTATTGCTTTTCAAATTCTGAGTATATTTTCTGTGTACGTAGCGGTGTTGAATTGGGAAATGGAAGAACCAAACAAAAAAGGTACTAAAAGAAAAACCCCCAAACTTTATGGTTTCTTTCTTTCAACTTTTTTTTATAGTATTTTCTTAGCAACCAAACAGAGAAGTAGTGAACACCCAGTTTGGGATAAAGAATTTTGGATTTGAAGAACCAAAGAACTTTAAGTAACTTAGAATTAAATCTCACCGTCCAGGCGTCCACTTGTGAAAAGGAACGGCACTACGGAATGAAAAAAACACAGTGAAACCTGTAGCTCCCAACCCTTATCTAAGGAATCGGGTTGTTATGATCCAAACGCCCCACACCCACTATGTATATAAGTGTTAGGTACCTTTTCCCTCTCCTTGTAAGTTGGTTTTTGTTGGTGAGTTTTACCCACGAGTTACGACTCCCACAACAGCAAAAAATTACTAGTAAAAATCACCGAAGGTTTCACTGTTCGTTAATTTTGTATACTTGTAAACAATCGAGGTGTGTATAGACTGTTCGAGACCCAATTACCGAAAAGAAATAGCCAACAGATTTTAATCATAGTATTTACTGTACTTACCAAAAAGTGATGAAAATAATATTTTTTGTCCAATTCAACAAAAATTGATAGCATATCATACAGATGGAAGAGAAGAGGGGAAGAATGGAAGACATACGGATGACATCCCCAGGTTTAAAGGACTTAGTAGCAGCCCACTGCTTGTAATCAATATTGCCGATTGTGGTCCAACCAGCTGAGTCCGCAACCTTGTAAACAGCAGCTATGGACCCCTGCAATTGCGAGGCTGCAGCAAAAATGCCTAACAACAGCAGAGGCGCCAAGGCTTTTCTACTCTCCACACCCAAAGTCATGGCTAAAGAAATTGGTGGTTTTTTGGGGGGTTAGATTTGAAGAGAATTTGGAAGGTCTTCTGTGTTCTATTGGGCGGGGGGGAGAGAGAGAGAGAGGGAGAGAGAGGTGAAGGGTCTTTTCTTTTGCTGTTTTTGGCTGGTTATACTGTGTGTCTTTGGATTCGCAAGAGGGTTGGAGCTTTTTTAGTGCTTTTATGGAAATAGGTTCGGGTGTACATGTTTCGGATTGAACCGGTTTTGTAAAAATTTAGGAACCGAACCGTACATTACGGTTTCAAAGAATTGAGAACTAGGACGAGACCATTATATATATGGAACCAACCTGAACCAGACCATTTGATCGGTCAGATTTGGTTCGGTTTACGGTTCTAGACAATTTATCATCTACAAATTGCTAAAAAACAAAATATGAATAAAAATGCCAGTAATTTATTAAAATTGCTAACAATTTGATAAACTCATAGCGAGAGAGCCATTAATTTGGGAGAGGGTTAGAGACGTGAGAATGAAATAACTTTGGAACTCTTCTAATACAACTATCATTGTAGGATTTCAGATTTATGGGAAACAAGAATTAGTTTTGGGGAGTGAAAATGTTTTGGCCATTTGGGAGAGTAGAAGAGTTTGGTGGGTAGTTGAAAAGCTTTATTGATGGCTCATGGTAGATGTATACGTATTAACGATCCACTTCGGTTCGAACCAAGGACCGAATAATAATATACGGCTCTCATTTTTCTTGAAACCAAAATCAATCCATTAAATCATAGAACCAATCCAAATAGATTGGTTTGGTTCGTTCGGTCCGGTTTCGCAGTTTTTTTCGATTTTCTTGTACACCCTATTCACCTACTCAAGTAAATTCCTGGAAATTTGATTCAGAATAATTATATTTTTTATTCATACTCAGGATTCCAGTCATCCAAATATAGCTCTTTTCATATATAGCTCTTTTCATGGCAAATTTAAGGAGGGAAAATTTCAAAAAAGCACATGAACTTTCAGCTAATTCTTAAAAAAACACCTAGACTTCGGCCGTTAACAAAACAACACCTGCACTTTTATTTCGTCAACCAAAAAACCCATGCCGTACCATTCCATCAATTTCTTGATGGATGATGCTTAACGGTAACTTATGGGTAAAATAATCATCGATCCAATGGCACAATGGATCAAGTAGTTACGGGTATCCGATTGAGCTGATTTTTCATGAGCCCCGCCACTTAAATTTTTTTTTAAAATTAGTGAACGGTTTGGATTTTTCATGTGGGACCCGAAAATGGGCCCCACAGACCCAATTGATTAAGTTATGTCCCTTGGGCATAGATGGGGTTTGGGGCCCCATTTATGGTTCCCACACAATTTTTTTTGAACTATTCACTAATTTTAAAATAAGTTTTTAAGTAAGCTCATGAAAGATCAGCTCAATCGCATACCCGTAAGTGCTTGACCCATTGTTTCAATTTTTCATTCAGAAATCAAGGATCCGAACTCTAAATGAAAAATTGAATTAATGGATCAAACACTTACGGTTATGCGATTGAGCTGATTTTTTGATGAGCTCACTTGAGAAATTATTTGAAATTAGTGAACGGTTCGGATTCTTTATGTGGGACACGTAAATGGGCCCCATAGACCCATCTGTGCACAAGGGACTATAGGGCCCCAAAGACCCAACTGATTAAGTTAAATCCCTGGTGCACAGATGGGTTTGTGGAGCCCATTTACGGATCCCACACGAAAAATCTGAACCGTTCACTAGTTTTAAAATAACTTTTTAAGTGGGCTCAGGAAAAATCAGCTCAATCGCATACCCGTAAGTGCTTGATCCATTGTTTAAATTTTTCATTCAGAATTCTGAACCTTGAATTATGATTGAAAAACTAAAACAATGGATTAAGCATTTTCGGGTATCCGATTGAGTTGATTTTTTAATGAGCATGCTTGAAAAATTATTTCAAAGTTAGTGAATGGTTTGTATTTTTCATGTGGGATACACAAATGGGCCCCACAGATACATCTGTTCACCCGAGATTTGCGAACATAGTCGTTGGATTCTAAAACGAGTAATTTAAATCTTTAACAGATACTGTTAAGTGCCATCCATCAAGAAATTGACGGAATGGTACGGCAGAGTTTTTTTTGTTGACGGAATAAAAGTTCAGATGGTGTTTTGTTAACGGCTGAAATCCAGGTATTTTTTTGAGAATTGGGTGAAAGTCCAGGGGTTTTTGTGAAATTTTCCCATTTAAGGATGTGAAACCCATCATACTTTCTCATGGGCCCTACATCTCATGCTGATAAAAGCGAAAAAGATGGAAAATCTCTTTCGCTTCGATTGAACACAATTGTTTCATTAAAAAACCTTTCTTTGTAAAATAAAACACTTATTTATTCAATTGAGAAATTAACATCTCTTTATTGGAAAATAAACAACCCAGGTTTAATTTTTATTGAAAAAATAAGAAATGAGTTTGATACTGTTGTTTTAGGTGGTAATGCTTATATATATACAGTATACTACAGATTGTCTGAAATTACAATTATGTGTACATGCTTTCTCTATACTGACTAATCTTAGAATTCTTATCAGGTTATTTTTTTCTTTCCTTTTATGCTTTTCTTTTCTTTTCTTAAGTAACGGTAGTTAGTGGATTCGGATCCTTTATTAGGATTTCTTTGTGAGGATCTTGCGAGGGTCTTGCTTGGGCTTGACAACACACTAAAAAGGAGATCCAATGGCTCATAACCCTTTTCCTTGTTTCTAAATCAAAACGGTGTCGTTTCATAGGGAAAAAATGTGATGGATGGGAAACTACAAATGGTAGTTTTATATACCGGGTGTTGGGTGGGCTACATGTGCTAACAAAAACTAATAGGAACGTGGATAGTGTTCACCCACATTTTAGGGGTGTGAACTAGGAATCGGAAAGCTTGTAGTGCACATCTGAGACTTCCATCTCAATAATCAGTGGTTGAGATATGGTTGTTAAATGGCGTATTATCACTAAGAGTTAAATCTCACCACTAATAGTGCTTCTGAAAATCTTAACCATCGATGGTGGAGATGAATAGTCCGGATGTAAATTATAGGGTGCACTACATGAAACGATAATGTCCCTATAATTAAAAAAACAAAAGCTTTTTCATTACAGAAGAAGTTGCACGAATCATTTGCATTTTCTTTAATTTTCTCGAAAAATGTACAATCATAATTTTAGGCTCCAAAAAGTGGAACTTGGTAACTTCATTCACAATCCACATTCCTTTGTATCTCATCTTATCGAGCTGTACTCTTTTTATTTTATTTTAATCTAAGCTTAGTGAGTCCATATAGGATTAGCGGAAGGAATCACAATTATCGTGTAAACGAGAATCGGTGGATCGAGTCAATGTAGACAGACCAATGCAGCAAGGAAGCAGATTGATCGGATTGCGCATAAAACCCTAGAGTGTTTTTTAAAGGGGATCATGGAGTATTACTAACATTAATGGATCATTGATCAGTCATCTAGATATCCAAGAGGTTCTTACTTCATTAAATTAACACACTTGAGTTTATTTCGGTAGATTTCTGCAAGAATATTGGAAAGCTTGAGGATTCAAGGAAGGGGCGGTCAAATACAAGGTGTGGCAAGACTAACTCTTTTTTTTAATGTTCAATTTCTTTCCGTGGTTTTCATATTTAGCCGTCAGACATTACACAGAGGGAGGTGAATGCGACTTCCGACACTATATACCTCTCGTATATTCCACTGATCTCACAGGACGCGGTTTTGTCTCCTCTAACAGTTGTTTACAAAATCAGTATTGATTTGTATTGTCTCTCCTAGGAGTATTTATTACTTTTCATTTGTTATGTGATAATTAGTTGCTTAACTTGCGAGAATTCCTCACAGTTGTACGTATGCGTGCCATGAAAATCAACTAGGTTTATGGGTACATTGTTGAAGAACTTGGAAGGAAAGTATGTTGGGGGCTGTTGGTGGTTGGTGCATATACCATGTTACTAGTATATCTTGAGGGAAGGGAATTGGGTAGTGCCATAATGACATTATTCCCTTTGTATTGTTACTTACATTCTGCTCCAACCATGCATGTTGCTTCATATACGAAAAGAATCAAGGAAGAATTAAAGGTATTGTAAGGGGAAAAAACTGAAAAAAGTAGGAAGAGTGGTTTCTTTCATCTTATTTGGTAAATTGGATGACTTATCAAAAGAAGACATGTGAATTTTTTTTTTTTTATGCTTCGGAAATTACATAAAAAACTAGACAAAAGCACAGAACCCCATCAAGAGTACAGTCATAGTTTTGAAGTTATATAGATCCGTAGAAAAAGATCTTAGCCCAGCATTTGCCTAATACCTAGGTAGTTCCTAATCACAAATTCCCTAAGAGAAATTAAAGCGGCATATCCTCGGCCAAAACCAGATCTTCCTCTTGTTCAACACCCATCTTTGCAAGGTGGTCTGCGCATTCATTACATCCTCTGAAAATGTGGTTCAATGTAGCTTCATTACAAACATTAATATAATTTAATCTATTTGGAGGTCAACACCATCCACGGTCAAAGTCAATATATCTCCAAGTCAAACGAAATAGTCAAAGGGTCTAGCGTCTCCCCAAATTACATTACATGAGATAATAAGGTCCTTACATGCCTTTACAAAAGATGAAAATCGAATATAGTTGCATGTTCATCCCATCCAAAAATATACTCTCTCTGTCCCTTTTTAAATGTGTGTTTTGGGAAACGTGTATTTTTTAGGACGTAAAAAAATGTATTTCTACTCAAAAATTTTGAATTTTTTTTGCACCAAGTGTAAAGAAAGACATAAAATTGTATAGAAAAATACATTTTTTAGGGGTTTGAAAATGCACGTATGCCCATTGTACACATTTAAAAAGGGACGGAGGGAGTAGTAGTCAATAATGATCAGATAACTCCATTGTAAGTTTTCAAAAACGGTTATGCATGCACATCATCACCCCATACCATGCTCCTCCATGCTAAGTATCTGAAAATTATAAGGGTGAGCTCACTAGCCCAGTAAGAAAACATCCATTGATTCTAAATGGAAATGAGATACTCATGACGCGCAAACAAAGAGAAGAAAGCACATAACAAAGCCAAAAAGTTCAAAGATAAGCACTAAGAAGGACTCAAGGTTCAAAGGTCGCCAATTAGGTCAACTACCGCTCTGTCATATCCGATACGTACCCGACACCTCACATGTGTCCAAACACTCACATTATGGATCCCATTCATTCTAATCATTTCATTGTACTCCGGGCATGCCATAAAGGCCCCGTGTCACTCCGGGCATACCCTTTCGGGCCCCGTGTCACTTTGGGCATACCCTTTCGGGCCCCGTGTCACCATTATCACATTTCCATCATCATTTCATGCTCATTTGTATCATTTCGATATCAATATACAACCCTCATCACGATTTATCAACCAAAACCCCAACGGATCGACATTCGCCAACTAGCGTCGTTTAAGTGTTTTCATGGTTTTTTGGCAACATGATTTACACTAAATGGATGGTTAAACAACTTCCCAACATGAAGGTTCAACAATAGATTTGATTTACAAGATTTTCCCCAAATTCAAAATGACAAGAGCAAGTTCCACAACAATCTTCTACCAATTTCAACTTAACCAAAGAGGGTGAAACCTGGACTCGATTTAATGGCAGGTAAAATGATTAGAATGCACATAAAGGAGTATATATATCAAGCACAAATCAACCAACAAGACTAGAAACCACCTCACAAGGTGATTAAACAAGAACTATGAGGAATTAGTGAAGACAAGGATCAATAACCACACTAGCATCAAATTTGCATGAAGAATTGAAGGATATTCCCCTATCAAGATGGGTTTTGAGCAAAACCCTAGAGTACCCAATTGATTTAGATCCCAAATTCTAGGAACAAACTCCACCCAAGCTCCACTACGTGATCAAGAGACTAGATCAAGTCAAAAAATGAGTTACAAGAGTGAGGTTTCACTCACAATCAAACAGGGAGAGAGAGAGATAGAGAAAAACGTGGAGCGAGAGTAACTAAGTCCAAGAAAATCAGTCCTTACCTTAGAAAGAGAGAAATTCACGATCCAAGTGATAATCGAGCTTAGAAATGCGAGAATCTTCAAGATTGGAGGTGGGTTTGTGTAGAAATCAAATACTTTGCTCAAATTTCTAGAGAGAAGTGAGAGGGAGAAGCTCTAGGGCTCAAAAAAGGGGTGTGGGGGTGAAAAATGGGCTAAGGATTCTATTAATAGAATCCCCAAATCGCGCACAAAATGCTACAAAAAAAGACACTAGATACTGGTAGCGGAAAAAGAGGATTCCGGTATCTCCCATCCAAAATCTTCTGTCCGTGAGATACTGGTAGCTGAAAAAGTGAATACCGGTATCTCCTGGGAATTTTCTGGACTTCATTCTACCTCCACCAATTCGACTCCCGATTGTTATTTTCATATTTTTAACATTCCCAAACCACGTCACAACCTTGAAATACACATCCCAAATCATTCCTTAAACCCCTGGTACATCAAAATACACACGTTCCCATACATATACGTTTGTGAATACATACTTTAACGGTAATTATGTTTAGTCTACACCAATTGTACATTAAGATGAAGTTTAAATTTATGGGTTCTTATATTCTACCCTCCTGACAAAAATTTTATCCTCAAAATTTACTCAAGTACACAATAAAAAACAACCATGTATATCATGCAAGAAATGTGACACATATCCGACACCGTATCCGATACAACACAATAATTTAAACCAGGTACCCACATCGACTATGCCGAATACAACCCCAAATGCTTCTCTTTCATCTCATCCTTACCTTCCCATGCGATTCCTCGCTTCTAATTTATCTCACAACAACCGTACGAACCGTGTAAACGTTCCCTCACCACTTGTTTGCTCACATCTAAATGCATAAAGGGTTCTACTCACATTTAGATCGGTTGGAGATACAAAACACTTAATCCTAACTTGTCTTCGAGTGTAAAGTAGTAAAATCCTAAATTTTCGCCACTATCTTGACATGGACTAACCAGGCTCTCCTAGGTTCACTAGGTTTGCTAAGCATACTAACCACCTATTTAATATCTCCACTATTTCATTCCACTCCTACTTCATTCAGGTCTTGAATTCTCAGATACTATGCTACGACCTTATCAGAATCTTAAACTCTTAAGTACAAAACTTAGTTTACGAAAGCAATAATCTTGTCATTCTATCAACTATACACTTGTCATGACCACTAGGTCTAGGTTCGCTATAATTATATCAGGATAATTCAACTTAGGTGACGACAGTGAAACTAGGTTCCTAAGGGTTTCGACACCAAACACGCTAGATTTGCCCCCAATTGCTCAAACATATACATCTCTTTGTTGTACTCTCTGTTTCATCATACCATACCATTATCCACTAATCAATTCTATATAGCTAACTCCACCTGACTCCTCCTCATAAAAAATTTAACATTCAAACGCCATGACCAAGTCATTCTAACATAGTTTGATTAGCTAAACACTCAAATCCTCCCATTGTAGACCTCAACGTTAGTAATCCATTTAATCGCACAATTTCCCACATTCTTATACACCACATTTCTATAACCTTTCCCCATCACGCATCACCTTACCAGGAAAGAAACCAAAATTTTATGGAATCACACGGCCATCTCGCAACATAGCTTTCTAGTTCTTAAGGCTTGGCAACAAGTCTAAACAACGACACAACCCAGCTTTAACTCCTTAACGTACACCCTCAGATAACATTCAAAAGTTCGAACCCGTTACGCGGCCCAATATATCTCTACCCCCACTATTTATAATACAATTTTTCATCTTCGTATGCTACCCGGTACTTATAAATTTTTCCTAAACATATCCCCAAGTTTTCTCACCAAATTCTTACACATCATCAAGGCTGCACTACACCTCAATCATCACGAAGGTTCAAAGCCCAAATTAATCACAATAAAATCTATTTGGCTTATATTCCCATCAATTTTGAATGGTCTCAAAATCTCGTCTACAAAAGTACTAACTCAACAAATCTTAATACTCAAAGGATTGCAACTCACTGTTATGACTCCTAACACACAGACCAATCTTCCATAGGTTTGACACCGGATCCTAAAATAATTGAGTAAGCCCGCTTGCTTGAGATCCAACCACTTGCCACTTCGCTTGTATCTCGAATTTTCAAAACCAATATTGCCCTCTTGGATAACACTACCGATCTCCAACCCAATTGTTTATCTCGCTAAGTAACCTCATGCAATTCTTCTTATCAACCAAACCTCTCATGATTATCATTCACTCAACACTCCACCCTATTCAACCATCACATATGGAAACGACCCTATTGCGCCTTCCTAGCGGTGGTCATACGAACGTGTCATGGACCTAGCATATACCATCTTACCTGAGTCTCCAAGAATTGGTCTACTAATTACACCTCACCACGTTAACAATAAAATATCTGACACAACACTTCTAGTTATAGGCATCCTCAATTAGTTAACAACACTACTATATTAATCTACTAGGAGAAAAGCAGTCAAATCATAAATACGCACCTCTACTCTTAAATAATTTACCTTTAACAAATCCCAAATCTTACTTGAACCTCGTACTAAAGAATCGAGCCTCAACTTGATCAAGCTCACGACCGCTAACTGAAAACTATACATCTTTTTCCTTATCATGGAGAACTCATAACAAGAAACTTATCTAAATGCACCTGCAAATCCTCTCACACCTCTACATACTCTCATTCACAACTCAATTCAGTTACTCGTTCACAACACAACAAGGATAAAGTAATAGTTCAAACTATGCTCAACTTCGTTTTAGGCACATCACTTGCAATCAAAATCAATATCGTCATGAAACATCAAGTACTACTGGGTCCCACCCAAACTGAGCAAACCAAGCTCCTTTGGCCTCTACTATTTTCATTACCCTCTATATAGTATTAATGCCCAAATAACACTTTTGATTCTAACCGATATGTACACAAAAATTCAGTTAGTTCTACGGTCTAACAGGTCACCTCTTGTTCCTCCATTTAAACTAATCATTTAAAACTCAAAAGAAACACTAGTTATTAATCGAGTATCCTTATCCTCCTGACACCGCCCACATACCCAACAATTGCATACTCTCATCCAATCCAATCGCTCAAGTATAATTTAGGACTAACACCGAAAGAATTCTAAAGGTTAAACAGGCTACTACTTCATTTGTAACATTTTGAAAAAAATAACCCCGAGTCCTTACACATTAATCTATAACCTTCACTCGACACCAGAACCTCAAGTTCATATCCTTAAGATAATACCCCTCTAGCTATGGTCATATTTCCCCAAACAAGACTTATGTGCATTACAGCCTTAAGTTTGCAAATTCATTTCTTATCCTAATGACTGACCCCACGCGATCATCCAAAGTTTGACAATATTCTCTCTTTGTGGTTTCCAATCCACCCTTCTACATATATCCACAAATAAAAACACCAACTATGGTAACATATCAGTCAAGAAAACCAAAATCGTCAATAAGCAAGGGAAATCACCGTTGATATTACGTCCACTCTATTTCTAGGGAATCTTATCTCACCAACTTCTTAACACTATTACACTTCAAATATTTTTTCACAACCACGAGCCCATATTACCAACTAGTACTTAGAACATCACAACAATACCTCATGTTCCTATAATATCACCAACGTATTACAACCATGACTTAAACAACTCATCTACATAATCTATGAGGAACCGCAAATATTTATTCTTCTACTCATTGTGACCATTCTAGCCAAACTAGCCCTAGTCCACCAGTAATACACAAACTCATTCACCCATTGCCCAACTATCAAAACCCAAACAACTACAGGGTAATTCAACCTACCACTCCAACTACAGCATGACCTCTTAACCTAATTACTTCACAAATATATCCCATCAACATTTTTCATCGTTAACCCCTAAAATAGAACCTTTCCCATAAGGTATTTCTCCTTAATTATGGATATCGAATCTCATCTCACACAAAGATACATGAATTCCATTAAGATACCGATCATAAGGGTGTCCTACCGACAATAGAAACTATTCGAGACCATTTGGGATGCCAACCCAATTAGACTAAGTTTAATCCCTATAGCCAAGCGATATGGTTGTCTAATCAACATTAACGTTCCAACGTATCTCACATGATAAATAGCCCATCTCTATCCTCAATAATATTGTTATCAAACCCAGTTTCTTCTGTAAAGGTTCTCATAAAAACACAGCCGTGATATTGCTTGCACTATTGTGAAAGAGACACCTATAACAAAGGATGAGATCGAGGAGGCAGAGAGATTTATACCGTTTTTCGGACAACTTTCCTCAGCAGTGAAAATCCTACCAAAGCCGATGTGGATTATTTTCCTAGAGCGTTGAACTGGATCAGATGGTTCCCGTTCCTTTTGTACAATACCGACTGGGTTGGCCGTGAAATCTACGGTGGAGATTCTAGCAGAAGCGAGGTTGAAACGAAGCTGTACGATAAAGGAGTGAGCACAGGATCATTGGGGCTGATGTTGTATGCTACGGTTCTGGGGATTATGTCACTGGCCATCGAGCCAATGGCGAAATGCCTCGGTCATGTAAAACGGGTTTGGGGATTCGAAAACATGGTTTTGGCTATTTGCTTGGCATGTACATATGCCGTCACCAAGATGGCAGAGGCCCACGGTGCAACCCTTGAGCTGCCGCCTTTCAACGTCAAGGCCTCTGCTGCCGTTCTTTTTGCCGTGTTTGGTATCCCGCACACTACAAGAAAATGCACCAATGGCGACCAGATTGCCGATGCAATGTATTTTTGGTCGGCAAAAGAATGCTTTCGCCGATGAAAAAGTAGTTTGTGTTGGTAAATACAAACGTTTTGGCTACGGAAATAAATGTGTCGGCAATGTAGTCGGCGAAAGCAAGGTTGGCGGGAAATATTTTACCGAGAAATATTTGCCGACGAAATTTTTTTCTAGCGATGAAATGTGCATCGGCAAAAGTTGAATATTTTGGCGACAACATTTTCGTGTCGGTGATAGTCTTGAAGGGGAACTTTTGGCGACATAATGTTCA
>JAXBDA010009483.1:0-12452 GCA_036023075.1 Gaultheria prostrata
TTTTAAAATATTTTATTGAAAGTCTTTGACAATTAATCAAGTAAATAACAGGAAATAACAAATAAATGAAATTAACAGGACTACAAGGAAATAAAATAAAATGAAGGAACTAAATGTTAAATAAAGTGAAGTTGAGGGAAAAAGTGTAATTTTGAAAATGTAAATCGCACCAAAGGATAAGAAAATAGGGGAGATTTACTGGAAAACAGGGGGAAACAGAGGAGAGCCGCCCGGCTCTCTGGGACAGCGGTTCGGCTATGGTGAAAGAACCGTCCGGTCCTTAATCAGGGCCGACCGGCTCTCTGGCCGTTTTTTGCAAAATATTTTCTATCATCTGGAGGGAATGGAGTTTCGACTCGAAAACTGGTTTCTTTTATACAAAAATTCTCCTAAGAGGAGTATTAACGTTTAGAAAATGTTTTGGGGAAGAAATATATCCCGAGAAAGGCCGAACCGCGCAATTGTGATGAAAAATTACTCGTTTCGATACCTCGGGAAGATTTTTACTGTAAATAAACTTTCCCGGACCCGAATATAACTATTGGCGTTACTCCGAATTCGGGAAGAAACCCCTCAAAAGAGCATGGTTCCTGAACCCAACCCAAAAATACGATTCTTATACCTTGATTGAGTCGATTTCAGACGCCGAAGGAAATTGGTTTTGAGTTTGATTTTCAGTGGTTTTGAGGATTGCTGGAGTTGAGTAGGAGAATTTTGCACGATATATTTCTTTCTTCTTTTTTTTTCGATCTCCATTATCGTAAGCACCGTTGTGAAAATGAGGGAGTGAGCTTGATTTTATAGCCGCTCGAGTTAACCACCGGATCACGCGAAATTTTTTTCGTCATCATGATATTCCCCGACGCGGGGAATATATTCCCTGAAATAAATCTCTGAACCCGGATTTTCCGACAAGACAGGTAACAGACAGAGCCGGCCGGTTCTCAAGGAAAGCCGTCCGGTCGTTGCAAGGAAGTAAAGCCGTCCGGTTAATGGTTCAAAGCCGTCCGGTCCTTTACCCCTTATTTCTGAAAATTCTTTTGTTGTTTTCAAATGGTTTTAAAGGTGCGATCGATCTTTTCAAGGTATTATACATATTCTCATGTATTCATCATCGGGGAGACGCAGGGTCAAAAATTGGGGTGTCTACAGTTGCCCCTCTTTGACGTGACTTGGTCACCATTTTGTGATGCAAGTTGCGTTGAAGATAAAGAGACATCCCAATTTCGGTTGCCCTAACATATGAAAACAAAATCGATAAAACGTGGTCGAGCCCTAAGGCTTCGTACGTACCCCATTTATAGGGATCAGACCAAACGTAGTTCATCGGGACCGCTTATGAAAATTGATCTCTCATTTTTCAATGAGGGAAAAACAAGTGATATTTAGTGAACAAAAACCGACGAATGTCTCAAAAAATTTAAATGCCGCGTAAGGGCTTACATTAAAAATTTCAAAATGCCGTACAAGGACTTACATAATATATTTTCAAAATACCGTACAAGGACTTACATAAAAAATTTAAAATGCCGTACAAGGACTTACATAAAAGTTTCAAAATGCCGTTCAAGGACATACATAAAAATTTCAAAATGCCGTACAAGGACTTACATAAAAAAATTTCAAAATGCCGTACATGGACTTACATAAAAGTTTCAAAATGCCGTACAAAGACTTACATAATAACTTTCAAAATGCCGTACAAGGACTTACATAATAATTTCAAAATGCCGTAAAAGGACTTACATAAAAGTTTCAAAATGCCGTACAAGGACTTATATAAAAGTTTTCAAAATGCCGTACAAGGACTTACATAAAAGTTTTCAAAATGCCGTACAAGGACTTACATAAAAAAATTCAAAATGCCGTACAAGGACTTACATAAAAGTTTTCAAAATGCCATACAAGGACTTACATAAAAAAATTCAAAATGCCGTACAAGGACTTACATAAAAAATTTCAAAATGCCGTACAAGGACTTACATAAAAGTTTCAAAATGCCGTACAAGGACTTACATAATAATTTTCAAAATGCCGTACGAGGACTTACATAAAAAATTTCAAAATGTCGTACAAGGACTTACATAATAATTTCAAAATGCCGTACAAGGACTTACATAAAAAATTTCAAAATGCCGTACAAGGACTTACATAAAAGTTTTAAAATGCCGTACAAGGACTTACATAATATGAAAACTTTTTAAATGCCGTGGAAGGGCTTACATTACATAACTTTTGAAAAATGCCGTGGAAGGACTTACATTATATGAAAAAAAAAATTAAATGCCGTGGAATGACTTACATTACATAACTTTTTGAAAAATGCCATACAAGGACTTACATGCAAATTTTTATATGCGACTGTGATTTGTTCGGAGTTATGAAAGTGCTTATGACCGGTTCTGGGTCAAGAAAGTGTATATGAAATTGATTGTGACCGTTCGGAGTCACAAGAGTGCGCGTGACTTTGTTCGGAGTCACGAAAGTGTATGTGACCGTTCAGCGTCACAAAAGTGTATGTGACTATTCAGAGTCACAAGAGTGCATGTGTTGCAAATTGTTTCTAGTGAAAAATTCAGACCGCAGAGGTTAATGCCAAGGAAGACTTAAGAACACAATGAGTGCCTACAAAGGATTTTAGTTTGAAAAATTATCACTGAGAACTTTTGATTGAAGAATCATCCCGGAGGATGGTTGTGTGAGACTCAGGTTTCGACACTTGATGACATAATGACAACATCCCATTTTTGTTTTTTTTTTTAATTTTTTGAAAAGGTAGGAGGCACAACGGGGTGTCTCTTTTGCTTTACTGTCTTTTCTTTTGGCCAGGGTTTGGATTTCGGGCTGACTCTTGAGGCTTGAGCTTCTAGGTTGAGGTTTGACCATTGGGTTTGTTGAGGCTGAAACTTGTGGCTTTGAGCCTTCTTGGATCCCGGCGTATGCTTGCCCCGGTGAATGGTGGTGGGCTGACATGCTCCTATTTCTTGGATTTGGGCACATGCTTGCCCCATCGAATGGTGGTGGGCTGACGTGCCCCAACCTTGGACAAATGTGCCCCTCAGTTTTGAATCTGTGGTTTTGGCCATCATTGATTCTTCCATGCATTGAAATCGTCTTCCACGAGTCTAAGACTAACAAGACCATTTAGAGCCTGACTGGACAAAGACCTTGTGTGAATTTGAACAAGGTCCAGACGGAGGAGTGACTTTACAATGATGCCCCTTGGCAAGACATGGACAATGAAGTGTATTTTTGACAAGACCATGCTGACTGAAAGGATTTGACAAGACTGACATGGCCGAGAGATTTGATCGCCCATATGGACAACATAGTGGATTTTGACATGACTGACAAGGTCGAGGGATTTGATCGGCCTTTTGGAGAAAGGGGTGGATTTTGACAAGATTATGTTGCCTTGAGCATGATAAACTTGAGGATGGCAAAACGTGCCCCACAATTGATGTTGAAACTGTTATGACAAAATTGAGTTTTTGATGACTTTCCCTTCGGGATTTTGAAATTATTTCACTCCGTCAAATGATGATCATTCAAATCAATTATTTTGTCAAAACACGAGATTTCTCATTTTGAACCCATGCCCTGGGTTGCTGATGATGATCCGATGCCCTAGTTTGGAGGGCTGTTGTTGAAGACACAATGATGTGCCCCAGTTTGGATTTCTGCTTTGGCTGACGCCACTGTTTGCACAATGCTTTGACTTTTAAGGGAGATTAGATTGTTCCCTTTTCGTCTCGGATTCTCACTATCAAGTTGCGTTTTCCAATCTGAAAGGTCTTTATTCAGGTTATAATGGGGCCAAGGTTTGGGCTTAACAAAGAAAGGATAAAAGGCTCAAAACTTTTATTTTCCTTCGGGTTATTGGAGCTAGCAGCTATCTTGAACTACATTGGCACCCCTTCTTGCTTTCAATGGGCATTTTCTTTGTGCCCCATTTTGCTCGAGCATTTCCACAATTTGTTGTGCCTATTGTTTGGCACCTTCAGTCTCTTGAAATTTGGACGTGCCACTGGAAACTATGTGTTGGCACTTTCATATCTCTTATTTTACCCCAGTGTGAGGGATAGCTGCCTAGCAAGGTTCTTTTTCAAAGAAAATGATTCAGGCTCAAAAGGGCTTTCAAGGGGGTATATTTATCTGGGGAATAAAAGCAAAGAATGCCTTTCTTCATTTTAAATTGCGCAACTTGATAGAAAGAATTTGTCATGCTCTAACTTTTGCCTAGACCATGCTTTGAAGTTTTGATCTAGCGAGCTTTTTGCCTTAACTTTTGCCTAGGCCACCTTTGCGGGTTTTCAACCTAGCAGGCTTTTTTTATGTCAAAGCATTGCTTCTTAATGGCATCGGGGAATGGTGTCTGGAATTCCTTCTTCTTTCGCAGGGCAAGGATTCAATCTCGTGCTTTGAAGTGATTCTCATGATTCTCAAATGATGGTGGAAACAATTCCAAGTTGAGGGATTTATTGCAAAAACTCAAGTTTATTAAGACAATTTCAACACAAAGGTGTGACATTGATTTTCCCAAAATTGCGATCGAACCACTAAGGGTTGCCTACGTATCCTTTTGCAAGGAATCAGATCGTGCGTAGTTCGGGACTACAAAGGTGACTCTATTTTTGGTTTTTTGACAATAATAGGACATTACAGACTCGAATTTGAAGACAGACGCAAACTTGAAAGCAAAAACATAAAAGACTCGAAGTACAACCTGACACAACTAAGGCTTGAAAAACTTGACTTGAAAACTTGACTCGAAGACTTGGCCTGACTTGCATGCTTCCAAGACCCGTGGAAGATTGAGCTATTGCATGATCACTGATGATTCATTGTTTAAGCAAGGTTTTCAGCTCTGCCAGGGATGGACCCGTTGTCAATGAGATCTTAAATTTCATGGCGGAGGCGGTGGCACTCATCGGTAGCATGACCGGGTACTTGATGGAAGGCACAGAAGGCATCTGGGTTGTGATTGGATGGAAGCTTTTGTGGTAGAGGAGTTGGTTGGAGTGGTCTAAGGAGACCGTCTTTGAGGAGTTCCTCATAGACCGAGGATAGGGGTGTCGTGATTTGAAAAATGATCTTGGTTGGTCTTTGGGCCGATTGATTTGGGTTGGGGTTTTGGTTGGCTTGGCTTTTTTGGTGCTGTTGATTGTGAACTTGGAGGAAGTAGCTGTATACTGGGTGCTGCTATCTCCGTAGTAAGCCTTTTCAAACTTTGAATCATAATCACCTTCCCCAAGGACACCATTCTGTATCGCTTCCTCAATGGCAAGGCCTGTTTGATAGAATGTTTTGAAATCTGCAGAAGTCTGAAACACCACCAAGTGTTTAGCAATGTCTGGTGACAGGTTGCGAGTAATGATTCTCATCTGTTCCTTTTCAGAAGGTCTGTCAATTATCTGAGAGGCTTTCTCTCTCCTCCTTTTGACAAAATCAGCAAAGGATTCATCTTTCCCCATCTTTGTTGATTCCAGCTCTCGAATAGTCATTTCGAGCTGGATGTTGTAATTGTACTGGGCTACAAAGGCTGCTCCAATATCCTCCCAAGTCCTTTTCTTTGAAATATCTAGATTCAGAAACCAACACAATGCTGGCCCGGTCAAGATTTGTTGGAACATCTGGCCCATCGCATCCTTTCCTATGTCATACATGGATAGAGTGCCCACATATGTTTGCAAGTGAGCTTTCGGATCGCTGCTTCCATCGAACTTATCCCAATCAATTGGCTCGAATTGCTCTGGGAGTTTGGCATATGGGAATAGGCACAGCTTGTCCATATCAACATCGGTGTTGGCTATCTTCTCCTGTTTCAGAACAGACTCTTCTAATTTGGTAATCTTGGCCATCATTGCTTCCAAACCCTGATTGTCTTGCGGATGGCCTTTTGGGGGACCTTCTGGTTATGGTGGGAGCTGAGAGGTTAATCTCTGAATCATGAGCATCATCTGGGCCATCTGCTTGTTGTTGTTTTCCCGTTGTTCCTCCATGGCTTCTTTGAGGACCTGGACCTCAGTTTTCTCTGTTGACTCAGTAGCTTTCGACATTGCTGAAAAACTTGTTGAATCTGACTGTAATGTTTCTGACTCAGTTTGAATTAACCGCTGGTTGGGCGATCGGGATTGTTTGTCGGGTCAACCTTTGTTCTGAAAAAGTCGACTTCAAGTGGTAAGGTTTTCTTGTTTGGCTTGACGACTCTGAATTGACAGTAAAGCAAAATTGAACTCAGGAGTGCCCCTGCTTGTTTTATTTTAAAAAGGCGAATGTCGCGCATGTGTCGTCATGTATGTCACCCTAAGTCTAAAAAGGTGTTTTCAACAGCCATGAGTAGGTCGTACTCGGTAGGTTAAGTTACCGTGTGTTGGAACCAGAGCCAATCAATCTTCGTGACCATCCAAGACAGAGCAATAAGGCTGTTGAAATCTGGATAAATGTTAAAGGCTAGACCGGATAACAGGAAGCCGTTCGAGCACGGCTGACACTTAAGGTGTTTGAATAAAGGAAAATGGTTTCAAAGAGGCAACCCCGATCCTCAGTATTTCTTTTGACAGTGTATCCTTTGAATTGGAAAACAAGACTTTGGAAAAATCTGAAAAATGGACTAAGTTCTTTGATAATCTCTCATCAGGATATTAGAATAAGCATCCTCATAAATGGGGTTGATCACTCTTATGCTCAGCTAAAAGTCACTGATGAGAGTTTATTGAAGATTTTAGGCCATCTTGATCATCCTTAGTCTCACTTTCCTAAGGACTATGCGATTTAAACAACGTGCATTGAAATGCACGACTCTTCATCGGGCAGGGCAACCTCTTGAGACCGCGGGAAAGGTGACAATTAAGGTCTGATTAACCAGAAGATTTATGCTAAAGTGTGTGCATGCAAAATGATAGCAGTATATACAAAAGCGGTAAACAAGTAGCATGATATGTGCAAAAGGCAGTAAACAGGTAGCATGCTGACAGGATATAGGAAAGCAGTAAACACGTAGCAGGATATATCACATAATCCTACCCTGTAGGTCCTGTCGTAGGTTGGAAGGTTCTATGGTTAGCTATATGCAAAAGGCCGGGTTTTGGTTTAGTGGGTTACCCAGACTAGAGCCAATATTTGCCTTTCCAGTGTCAAGTTTACTGCATGACAAAGGTTAAAGCGACAGGCTGACTCATCATCGTCCAGGGGTGCCGAGATCTTGGGATGTCCTAACACCGGCAAGCCGTGTAGGGTAACCAAGAAGCAGCGGCGGGGCTTATCCAACATCGATGCGCGTGAAATGCAAAAAGATTTTTAATAAAATTAACACTTAAAAAAAAAAGAACATCCCAAAAATATTTTTTTTCAAGTCTGTCTCGCTTTTTAAATTAATCAAAACCTTGAAATTTTACCAAGGCAAACGACCGGGAAAGCTCCAGTCCGGATCGATCGGACTCTCACCCTGACATCATTCCTTTCTTTGACAGCGCGAAGCATGTACGTTGTGTCAAGCTTTCGAGGGTCGTTTTACAAGTGTAAAATGTCAAAATAAAGACAAATTTAAAAAATGAATCCCCAGCGGAGTCGCCATTTTGTGGACAGCCACTTCCGGTGTGTCCGGAAAATGTCTTTGAAAATATGAGTCGCCACCCGGGATTTGATTTAGAAAATCTTTTTGGTACCCGAGAAACCGTTTAAAAATAATTGATGACTCTTGTGCTTTTCGGAAAAGATTTGGTCCGCGAAAAAGATTCTTTTTGGGTCTGGAAGCCAAGTTACGGGCGGGGAAGGTTTTTGGAAAAGCACCCCGCTCGCCCGGGATATTCCCCGTCTCTACTAAATATTTGTGGGATTTTCTTTTTAAAATGTTTTATTGAAAGTCTTTGACAATTAATCAAGTAAATAACAGGAAATAACAAATAAATGAAATTAACAGGACTACAAGGAAATAAAATAAAATGAAGGAACTAAATGTTAAATAAAGTGAAGTTGAGCGAAAAAGTGTAATTTTGAAAATGTAAATCGCACCAGAGGATAAGAAAACAGGGGAGATTTACTGGAAAACAGGGGGAAACAGAGGAGAGCCGCCCGGCTCTCTGGGACAGCCGTTCGGCTCTGGTGAAAGAACCGTCCGGTCCTTAATCAGGGCCGACCGGCTCTCTGGCCGTTTCTTGCAAAATATTTTCTATCATTAGGAGGGAATGGAGTTTCGACTCGAAAACCGGTTTCTTTTATACGAAAATTCTCCTAAGAGGAGTATTAACGTTTAGAAAATGTTTTGGGGAAGAAATGTATCCCGAGAAAGGCCGAACCGCGCGATTGTGATGAAAAATCACTCGTTTCGATACCTCGGGAAGATTTTTACTGTAAATAAACTTTCTCGGACCCGAAAATAACTATTGGAGTTACTCCGAATTCGGGAAGAAACCCCTCAAAAGAGCATGGTTACTGAACCTAGCCCAAAAATACGATTCTTATACCTTGATTGAGTCGATTTCAGACGCTGAAGGAAATTGGTTTTGAGTTTCAGTGGTTTTGAGGATTGCTGGAGTTGAGTAGGACAATTTTGCTCGATATATTTCTTTCTTCTTTTTTTTTTCGATCTCCGGTATCGTAAGCACCGTTGTGAAAATGAGGGAGTGAGCTTGATTTTATAGCCGCTCGAGTTAACCACCGGATCACGCGAAATTTTTTTCGTCATCATGATATTCCCCGACGCGCGGAATATATTTCTGAAATAAATCTCTGAACCCGGATTTTCCGACAAGACAGGTAACAGACAGAGCCGGCCGGTTCTCAAGGAAAGCCGCCCGGTCCTGACGTCAAAGCCGTCCGGTCGTTACAAGAAAGTAAAGCGGTCCGGTTAATGGTTCAAAGCCGCCCGGTCCTTTACCCCTTATTTCTGAAAATTCTTTTGTTGTTTTCAAATGGTTTTAAAGGCGCGATCGATCTTTTCAAGGTATTATACATATTCTCATGTATTCATCATCGGGGAGACGCAGGGTCAAAAATTGGGGTGTCTACACCTTGCTCCTTGGTTCACAAAATCTTGCTCTTTGTATGAAATTTACATGCAATGTGCGTGTAACAACCAGCATCAGACTGTTCTTCACTGCTTTTTTATTTTCTATTTTCCTTGCATTCTTTTTTTTCTAAAAACCTTGCTCTTTGAATAACATCTGAGAGTAAAAACCTTGCTCCTTGGTTCACGAAAAATCTTTTTCAACATTGCACCGTGCATGCAAGAGAATTGCACTATAAATGACAAACCCTTCACCTTGCAATAAAAGAACTACACTCACGTTACTCCAACTTGCCTTGCTAGTGTGAGGTCAAAATCAAATCTTTTTCAAAATTGCATCGTGCACCTTGCAATAAAAGCATTGCACTCACGTTAGTCCAACTTGCCTTGCTAGTGTGAGGTCAAAATAAAATCTTTTTCAAAATTACACCGTGCATGCAAGAACATTGAACTGTAAATGAAAACACCTTGCACCTTGCAATAAAAGCATTGCACTCACGTTAGTCCAACTTGCCTTTCTAATGTGAGGTCAAATTAATTCTTTTTCAAAATTGCACCATGCATGCAAGAGCATTGCACTGTAAATGAAAAACTCTTGCACCTTGCAATAAAAGCATTGCACTCTTCAATAAAAACGTTGTACAAAAGAACATGGACAAACAAAAGAAGGGTATTACACAACAACAACGATATTCCAATAAAACTAACAAAAACATTCCAAGCCCACGCTGGGCTGTTCTCATCACTACATTCGTGAAGCACAAAAGCACAATATCAAATTTTGGTTCCAAGCAACTTCAATCCTGTAACGCCCCTAATTTTGGGCGCTTTAATAATTATATTAGAACAGTAGAGTCTGAATAAATATTACAATTCTTTAAATAAAATCCCGAATTATTACATTATCAAATACTGGGTCGGGTCTACGGCATCTCTCAAACCTCTGCCGGGTCTGTCCCCAAGTCAGTAGCTTCTCCATACTGCTCCTTGTCGTAATATCCTTCCTCGTTATACTGGCAATCTAGCATAATACGTCCGAGTTGACAAACAACATCATAGTATTATGCCAGGGTTACACAAAGTAACACCATGAGCGATAAGCTCAGCAAATTACCCTACCCAAACCCTAGTCTAGCAATTCTAGAAAAATATGTGAACAGGCAAATAATAATTAATTCAAGTTCAGTAAATCATGATTTCAAGTAAAGCATAATTTCAAGCGTGGCAGTAAAACAGAGAAAACGGATTCAGAATGCGTGCAATAGTGTCATTTCTCATATCAGCAGTACCCGTGCCTTAAAGTCAACAACGGTGTCAAATCAGTGTCTCATATCATTTTCCAAAACGGTATTCTTCTTCAAATTTCATATTCGTCAGTATCTCGTATTATTTTCCAAACAGGATTCTTCTTCAAATTTCATATCCACAACCATCAATATCATCTCCCATCGCTCGAAAGTTACTGGGCTCGTATCCGTCTCGTTTCAACTGACGAGTCCCAGTCTCTCCGCTCGAGATCCCGGCCATCTTACATCACTGTACTTAAACAGTCTGTTTGTAAGGTCCGTCCATCCCGCGTCTCACTGGACATAGTCCCGGCCGTCTTATGTCACTGTACTTAAACAGTCTGTTCATAAGGTCCGTCCACTAGTGTTACGCACGCTTAACCCTAACCTCCACATCCTCTCCGCGGATTGGGGCTGGCGTTCTCGCTGCGTTACCGCATCATTCCAATCTCAGTTGTCTCATATCATTGGACTTAACCAGTCTGTTTATGAGGTCCGTTTAACAACTGTCATCACATCGGTCTAGTCTCGGCCGTCTCATATCACTGAACTTAACCAGTCTGTTTATGAGGTCCGTTCACTATCCGTCATCTTTTTTGTTCATCATTTTCATCTCTTATCATTATTTCAAAAATCATTTCTCAAAAACCATGTCATGTCGTCGTCGTATCGATTCGTGCTCGTGCAGCATGTCTCTTTCAAACTCTTATCACGATAAATTCCTTTCTCGGGAAACGTGTCATTTTAAGGCAAAACCATTTTCGGGCGACTACTTTCGACAACGAGATAACCAGGAAATTCCCAGCCTGGGGGGTCGGAATATCCAGTTAATATCACCCATCCCTTTCTTAGACAGCGCGAAGCTTGTCTTTTTGTCAGACTTTCAAGGGTGTTAGCCTTGGGCTATCTCATCATCTCCAGTGAGTCAAATCATTTTGATAAAATATTTTTGGAATATCTCGTATCGTTGAAAATGTATTTTTCATCTCAAAACTCGTCTCAACGTGGGCATTATAACGACTGTGTGCGATGAAAAGTAAATTTTTCCTAAGCTACCATTTTACTTTTTGCCGTAAGCGAAATAATTAGTAACTTTCTTCCGAACCAACTTATAAACAATTACGGGAAAATTATTTCGACTACGAGAAGATCAAATCGACTACATAAAAATTATTTCTAGTCTAGAAAAACTAGGTTAGGGTGTAAGTAAGATAACTTACGAGTTTCCGAAATTTATCGGGGCCGAATAAGCTAGGTTGATTTTTCCGGCGAAACGAACACCTTTCCTTCCTACTTTCTTCCTAATTTTGGATTGGAGGGCGGTCGAGAGTGGTGGAGAGTGGTGGCTAGGAGGTGGTTTTAGAGGAGTTTTGGAAAAACTCCAAGAACAAGAAGAAGAAGAACAATAAGAACACTAGAACTACTACAAAAGTGGCAAGGTTGTGTGAGTTGTGGTGTGAGCAAATGAGGGATTTGGCCTTGCTATTTATAGGCAAAAATGGGCAGCCTTCTCCCCTTGAAATGGCCAGCCATTCCCTCCCTTTCTTAGTCACCAAGATTGCTCCCATGTGCAAGAATTTTCCATGTAACTTCTCTCCATTTATGAGAGAAGTACAAAAGGGGTGGATACTTGGACCATGTGGCTACTAGGAGTAGGTTGTACAACGCTAAGGGTTGGGGTATTAAATACAAGCATGTGCTTGGAAGTACCCTAATTAGTTAGTCACTCTTTGTTGTGTAGAAATTTGCATGGCCACCTTTGATTTTGGGAGTTTTTGGTACACTAATTTAATTACTTAATGACTAAGTATCAAGGGTATATTCACATGGCTATTTTAGGGTCTAGAAAAATAGGTAGGAATCCCCCATAAATGGAAAGATTCATTCCCCCAAATTTAGTAAGGTTTAGGTTTAGGCTTAGGCTAGCATGTGCACATTTTGGCACATGCAAAATGTACCAACTAGGGTTGGCAATTTCCTCCGACCCGTTCGAATCCGATCCGGTATCCGATCCAAATGGATCGGCATTTTGGAGATCTGTTCGGGGATTGGAGCGGATTTGGGGATTATTTTTCAAAAATTTCGGGGATCGGATCGGAGGCGGGTACAGATGTATCCCCGCTCCGAATTCGATCCGATCCGTCCCCGAATCCCCGATT